>MU695376.1:16548-41784 GCA_026770625.1 Nicotiana glauca
ATTTTTTGTGTTAATTGATTGCATAAATAATTCATATTAAAAATACAAAAGAATATGCATTTGCATTAGGATTTTAATTTCACATTTTTGGTATTAAGTAGGTATTAATTCATTTAAAGAAAATCACAAAGTAGCTTAGGCAGTTTTAATTGACAATTGATTTTTAGGATTTAAATAGTTTAATTAGGATTAAATAGTTTAATTAGGGTTTTGTTTTAATTTTTACAAATTCAGAAAAATACAATACAAAGTAAAATAAATAAATAAATACAAAATACAAAAATAAAATTGAATAAAAGAAAATAAAATCAAAAGAGAAAGAAAACAATTAAGTAAACTTTGGGCCAAAACCCTTTAGCCCAAATAAAATTCCCTTCAGAACATATCCACCCAGGCCCAATTACCACCCAAACTCGGTCAGCCCCAACTAATCAAAACGACGCCGTTTGGCGTCGTTAAATCCTGGCCATTGATTAACTTTGATCCAACAGCCCTTAATCATATGTGTGTAAATATTAAAGGGCTGGTTGATTTAATTAAATCAGAAAAATAGAAATACACCCGTATCGTCTCCTTCTTCACAACCCTAATCTCGCCGGAATCCCTCGCCGGCGGGAAACGCCACCACCGCCAACGACCCCCAAAATTACACGATTGGTTCGCCTCGTCCCCCTCTTCCCATTCCCATCTTTATCTTTCTCCAAATCTCTCCAGAACGCCTCGAATCTTTTTTGAAAATTTTCCGGCCATGACGCCGGTTAACCCAATCGCTTCCAAAATAACACCAAAGAACCGCTTTGACCTCCCCTACACAACCCCTAAGATCTTGAGTCTCGAATATAGCCGGAACGCCTCAAATATTGAAATGAAATTTTCCGGCCAAGGTCCAAATAACCTAAATCGAGTCTGATTAACATTGTAAGACCCTCCGGTCTTTCCTTTGTGAACATTTGGCAGTTCGAAGGATTACTTCAAGATTTTCTAGATAAGTTTTCTTATCCTTTCTTTTATTTTGTTTCTGCTATACATGCATTTGTCTGATATATATTTTCTTGTTTTCTCGCATTGTTTTTATTCTATTCTTTTTCTTATCTTTTTGATTTTTCAGTAATCAATTTTGACCTTCCCTGTGGAATACTTGTTTGAGCCTATAGTATGTGTCAAAGTTCAAAATTTTGATTTCAGAGTTGATGAATTTCTATTTCGCTTAGTCATTTTTTAGTTTTAATTGATTTTGTTTTGATAATTGTTAGTCGTAGTAGTTAATTAATTAGCCTTACTTTTGATTAGTTTAATTTGAGTTTGGTTAAGTAGTTGTGGGCAATTGATTAATTAGTGAATCCGGCAATTAGCTTAGGTTTCAAAGACTTGGTTATAGTTGTTAGTGTTAAAAGGGTTGGGGCAGGGTAGTAATTTCCGTAAATGAAGGAGGGGTAATTTGGGTATTGAAATAGGATAGTTTTTGACAATTAATCTAGAAGCTTCCAGATTAGGGATCATAGTGTAATGTCAATAAACATAGGTGTTAAATTGTGGAGTAAATAAAATAAATAAGGGACTAAAAGAGAAAAACCGAAAATCTGATCAATCCTTATTGTTGCCTATAAAAGGGCATGCAATTGCCTTGAATAACAAGTTTTTGGAATCTGAAAAATTTCCCTCCAAACAATCTCTGCCTTTCTAGATCTCAATTCGAAATTTAAATCTTCCAAACTAGAAAAAAACATTAAAAATCTGCAGAAAATCCCAAAGTATCACTGTTACATCGATCATTTAGTTTTAATTTTGAAGGTTGTGCATTGATTTTCTTCTATTCTAGTAGCTGAAATTCTATGAAAGTGCAATTGGTTTAGTCAAGTTTGTTTTTGGTTTAAATTTTGTGCTGTGGCTTAATTCTGGGCATTTTTGAGGCTATGTTGGATTCAACCGTCCCTGTTGCTGTTGATGTTGAAATTGCTTCTGATTCCTCATTGTTCTCCTCTTATTTTTCCAGGTACATGTTTAAAGCTCCTCACAATATGTATTCCTTTGATCGAATTGAGTGTTGGAATTGAAGTAAATGATTGTAATAGATTCATAATTTGAATGAGTTTGTTAACATGATAGTATACTGAAATACGATTATTAGTTGTAGTTAGATCTCTTGTTAAATTGATTTACCAATTCATGTAGATAAAACTGAGTTTGTTGGATTGTTAAATTTGGACCGTATGATCCAGAATAATCTCTATTATTCAAATTCAAAAATGTGAATATATATAAATTGCTGATTCAGTTCACTAATTACAGTCTTAAATTTAGTGTCGATTCAGCCTAGTTCATTCTCTTATTTTGATAGCTAATTGTCATCAGGATATCGAACTTTAGACTATTTAGCTGGATTAACCTTAGTTATGATACGATTCAATTTGTTTGGTTTATATTTTAAATTTCAAAATTAGGAAATAACTGGAATCAAAATGAGTTTGAAATGCATTCAGTTGAACTTGAATTAATATGTGAGTTTGAATAAGTTCAGAACCTGATCTGTTAAATAGTTTGGATACAATATACGGTTAAATCACTTAGTCTAGTGTATTCATTTAAGGCCATTTAACTGGAATTTTCAATTTGATTTTCAATATGATTATACCATGAATAGTCTGTGGTAATTTCCGTGCAATTGTTAATCCGCTTTGTATTCTCCATTGAGTGCATGCTTGCTATTGCAATTTGGAATGTGAGGATATTATTGGGCTCCATTTCATTTGAAGCCCGTTTCGCATCTCTGTGGTGCATCCAGTGTTGGGTTGAACCCAAATCAAAAGTCATACTCCTATGTACTAATGATGGGCTCAGACGCTTGGCCCAAAGTTTTGGTTATATTTGAGTATAGTTGAGACTTCTAATTATTTACCTGGGCCAAGCTTAAGGCCCAAAAGCACTATTGAAGCTGGAATAAGAATTAAAAGTCCACACATAATAATACTAAAAATAAATAATTAGGAACATAAAAATTAATCCATAAATATGAAAATTGGGTCTTGAGTTAGGTAGCGGGTTCAAGCTAAAATGTTTTATCCTTTTGTTTGAATTCGGACTTGAATTCGAGATTCAAATTTATATTCATGAATTAATTGGTCATTAGAGACAAATAAATAGAGAATTTTAGATTGTTAGTTTGGCCTTTTAATAATAAAATGAGACGAGCCTCGCCAAACAAGTATACAAATTGCGGGGCCCTCATTAATCAATTATTAAAAAAATACTTAGTATTCGGGATAGGCCATTTAGCGAATTTCATGGCCTTCCCAAAAGATAACAACACGTTAGTAGCTTTAGGCGCGATTTTTTAATAATCTTACCTTCCTAATACGGGTGTGCATTTCATGCGACCCAAATCCAAATCCGAAAATGTTGAATAAGAATATATCGAGGATCCGGGTGCATTTCATGTGACGTGATCCGAAAATATTTTCTTAAATGACGTTCACTTTCTTAAATAAATAATAATTGACAAAAAACGGTAAATAAATTTAAAATTGCACTGTAGTTTGACATGTATTAAAATCAATTTTAGCCAAATATAGCAGTTGAGCGACCATGATAGAAACACGGAACTCGGAAGTGCCTAACACCTTCTCCCGGGTTAATAGAATTCCTTACCCGGATTTCTGGTTCGCGACTGTTAAACAGAGTCAAACATTTTCATCGATTCGGGATTCAAACCGGTGACTTGGGACACTATAAATTGCCCAAGTGGCGACTCTGAATCTAAATAAAACGATTCCCGTTTCGATTGTCCTTTAATTGAAAAAACTTCCTTTTTATTATACCCTTCCCCAGGGTGTAGTAAAGTTCGGAAAAAGGAGGTGTGACAGTATTTTCCACTATTTTTAAGACTTCGCCAAGTTTATTTTGCTTTAACACTTGAAATGATATTTCGAATAATATTAGGGCTAAGCATCATGTTTTACTATTGTCCCAGTGACTTATGTGATTTTGACTGAATAAGGCCGAAGGCCTGTATTGTGAGAATACTTTTGGATCAGGCTACACGCCGTAACAGTGAGATACTGATTTGTTATGAGGCCGAGGGCCTAAATTTGATGTCACGAGATGGCTTGATATTTCGGTTGGGCCTTAAGGGGCCCCTCCTGGAGTCTGCACACCCCCAGTAAGCACCGTCGACGATAAATGGATTGGCTGCACGCCGCAGTGATATGTGGATCGGGCTGCACACTGCAGCGATACTGGTACTGTTTGATGTGTTGGCCTTATTTCATTTGTCTGCTATTATCTATTGTTTTGTGCTACTTCTTGCAATATTTACCTGATATTCTGGCATTCTCTAATAACTGAGTGTTGTGCCCTAGGGGCGGAATTCTGTGCTTATCTGCACTATTTGTTTTTGCATTCATTTGCGTTACCGCTGAAAAAGTCATTTTCAAAAAAGGTTTTAAACTGAGCTAAGATATTTCTAAAGATTTCACGCATGATGGTTTGTTTTACGTGATTTCTTACTGCTAAGTTGTTATTTACCCTTATTACTCACTGAGTTGGAGTACTCACTTTACTCTCTGCACCTCGCGTGAAGATGCAGGTATTTGTTCACCCGGTAGCGGGTTTTGGCTGATCAGAGGCAGAGTTATAGGAGTTATCGAGGTGACTGGCAGAGTTCGCATCATTATTTCTCTCTCTCTATTGTTCATTATTCCGGTGTTATATATTTTAGACCTTGTAGTTGGATTTTCACTCTAATAGATGTTCGTGACTTGTGACACCCCGATTAGGGTTGTGTTGGGTTGTATTACCGCTAATTAATATTATTAAGTCATATTTAAGCTGTTTATTCACGTTTAATTATTTTTTAAAAGACGAGTTGGGTTAGTTGCCTGGCCTCGTCTTTAAGAGAGGCGCCATCGCGACTAGTGTAGGGTTTCGGGTGGTTAACGGAGGAAATTTCTAAGTTCTGCAGCAGCTGGTATTTTGTTCCTTCTGTTATTTTCGCTTCTGCAGCTTGGGCACCACAGAAGCGTCTTCCTCATCGCAGAGGTGAGATTGGTCTTCCCCCTCAGGTACCGCAGAAGCGGTTGATTTTTCGCATACGCGGTATCGCAGAAGCGATTATTTCTCCGCAGAAGCGGAATTCTGGCCCTTAAGTGAAAATCGCAGAAGCGGTTGGTCTTCCGCATAAGCGGGACCGCATAGAAGCGGTCCCTTGTCTGCAGAAGCGGAAATGATTGTTCAGAAATAGCAATTTCGAGGGTTTAATTTCATAAGTTTGAAAAATCGATTGAGAGTTCGGGAGAAGGCGATTTTGAGTGGGTTTTGAAGAGAAAATCATTGGGTAACATTTCTTTGATCCCTTTTCATTATATTACATCATTATATAGCTAAATACATCATTGGAATGCGAATTTAAGATCAAATTGGGTAATTTGGGGTAAAACTTCATTGGCTCAACTATTGGATTTTGAGTGGACATTTCACCTCCGATTTGGGAGATTTTTATATGGTTAGACTCGTGAGAGTACAAGGGTTCTGAAAATATGAAAATTATTCAATTCTGAGACATTGGCTTGAGGGGCATTTTTGTCATTTTACCTATTTGCACGCCCTAGATTTAATTTTTATAGTGGAATCAGTTGTTTGCAATATTATTTATGATATGTAATTGGATTGAATAGATTTGGGACATTTGGAGTCGGATACTCATGGCAAAGGCGTGGTTTCTATTGATATTGAGGCGGTTCGAGGTAATTGGCTTGTCTAACCTTGTGCGGGGGACCTTTCCACTTAGGATTTTACTTGATATTTGAGTGCCTTGTGTGTGAGGTGACGAGCGCGTACTTGAGCCGATTGATAAAATCCTAGGTTTTACTTAAGCTATGGAAATTTAGCCCTTATTCTTATTTGCTCTATTCTATGTGAAGTTATGACTTATTCTAGATTAGGAAAAGCATGCTTAGCTGATTTGACTGTCTAATTGCTTAAGCTGTTTGACTGCACTTCGTGAAACATGCTAGGCTAGTTCTGTCTGTTGTTGTCTTTCGTACTTCATTTCTTGGTTATTTCTGGATGTGGTTTTGCATTTACATTGGGACTACGGATGTGGGATTCCGGTAGCTCCCCCTTATCTGTTTACTTTGGGACTACAGGTTTAATTCCCGAGATATCCCCCTGCACTTTTACTTTGGGACTACAGGACGGTATCCCGGGAGATTCCCCTGCACTTTTACTTTGGGACTACGGGACGGTATCCCGGGAGATCCCCCTACACATTGATGGTTGGACTACGGGACCGGTATCCTGGGAGATCCTTCGTTTTGGTACATGAATTGGACTACGGGATGGTATCCCGGGAGATCCACTGGATAGTTGAGGAAAGGGCTACAGGACGGTATCCTGGGAGACTCTCATTGGTGTCTTGACATTAAGATGTGTTTTTCTCCGTGTTTTACTCTAACTTTGTAGTTGTTATTGCCTCATTGACCTGTCTTATTTCACTGTTGTATTTATTATTTCGTCAGATTAATATGCTATTAATTATTGTTATTATTATATTTTGCCTCAGTAGGGCCCTGACCTTCCCAGTCACTACCCAACCGAGATCAGGCTTAACACTTACTGAGTACCGTTGTGGTGTACTCATAACCTTCCTGTGCATGTTTTTCATGTGCAGATAATCCAGGTACCTCTACTCAGGCGCACTAACAGTGAGGCAGGAGGACTACGTAGACTTCGAGGTAGATCTGTTACGTCTGCAAACCGACGAGTCTCCCTCTTACTCTATCTTTAGTACTTAGTTTTCTTTCTTCCGGTTGTTAGATATTTTGGAGTTTGGATCCTTTATTATACACTTATGTAGCCTGTGTTACCCGTAATTTTTTGGGTTTTGGGAATTGTTTTGAACTTGTGATATTGAGTTGTACATGCTGAGCGACATTTAGTACAGTTTCCTTTAGATATTTAGTTCGATTTTCTCTATTTTCCGCAATTATTTTGTTTCTGCAATATTAGGCTTACCTGGTCATGGGGACCAGGTGCCGTCATGACATCTTCACGGTTGGTGAACTAGGGTCGTGACAGTATATCTATGCGAATTATGGGATTCTATGTATCAGTATAGGAAAGTAAAGGTAACAGACTTAGATTCACAAGAAGTTCTTCAGAGTAAAGTATAATGGAGTGTGGTGTTCCCGGGAATATTTGAGAGAGTATTCGGCTTAGGGGTCTTAGTTAGTGTGGTTTTATGCTGGGGCCTCGTGTGGTAAGCCTGGGTTGAGGCATTGTGGTGCGACAACAAGACGGAATATCAAGTTGATGATGAATCAGAAGGAAATTTAGATAGATGGAGTAGCTTGATAGTAGACCGAATCGGTATTGTAAGGATATGATTAATTCTTTGTATGTGCTCGAGGTAATGGGTTCTTACAGGTATTTTGCACCAATGCTCTTAGGGTTTGATGACTTGCTGAGCTTGGTCTAGTTAGAAGGATTCAATTCTGGCAGTTTAATTTATGCAAACGGAATTGCGAGAGTTCTTGTTGATCTCTACCATGGTTGGAGAAGTGCATTTTCTATGAATATGATAGGCATGTTACAAGCTCCGTTGACAGTAAGTGTGGGTTGCGAACTTATGTACATATGTATTTTGTATATCGGGCGATGAAAGTTGTAAACCTCATTAAGTGACTATGTTTGTTTTGTAAAAATGGTGTTTTAATTATAAGTGACTATTTCCTTTGATTAATGGATAATGAAAAATACGGGGTACGCGTGGGATAGGAAAGGCACCCAGGTCCGCTCGGCTGGGGCTACCCGGCCGGGCACCAGTTATGTCCCTCGAATTTGGGGCGTGACAGATGTGTAATGATTTTCTTCTAGATGGGATCAATGGCAGTTCTTGACTAGTTGAGTGTGTATATGTCTGTGGCTCGAAAAGGAGATAAAAGTTTTCATATTATCCTTGGATGGTATGGTATATGCGATATGTTGCGGAGGACTGAGACTGGCGTGCACTAGGTTACAGTTCAGTTCTAAAAGGAAGTTCATAAAACTCTTATGCAGCGAGGAGCCTCAGATAATCAAGGAAATGGTACTACTAATTTGAAGTGATTTGACGAGAGTATATGTCTCAGAAAAAGGGTAATGTGATTAAACTGATGATACTTCGGTATTATTACGGCATTTTCTTGTTGGATCAACTGGTGGTATTCAGGTTTGCTTGGTGGTACAGGGAAATTTTAGGGTACCTATCGTGGAATGATTGGGTATTAAAGGTTTGCATGTGTTAGGACGGCAAAATTGGGATTGGATATGATGACTCATATGCCGTGTGGATGTGGAGACAAAAGTTCTCATATACATGATATGATATTGTTGTAGATCGTGTGTATCGACACTATTTAGCAACTATCGGGATCTGGAGGCCCGAGTAGATCTTTCTTTTCTTGGTATGTTAGATTTTAGATATGATATTGGGGTGTAGACTGGTTGTCTCAGTGTCGGGTTATTCTGGACTATTGCGCTATGGGCTATGCCGGAAATGCCACGGGTTGAATGGCGAGGTGCGTCGGATTATGTTCTAGCAGAGTGGTTTATATTTCAAAGACTAGAGGACGACTAGGAAGGATTGCTTTTCTTAATTGGGTCTTCAAGATGGATGTCAGTGCAGAGGTTTCTACCTTTGATTCAGTTCCGGTGTTGAGGGGCTTTTCCGATGCATTTCTTGTGGTCGGGCATGTCGTCGGGCGAGGTTGTGGATTTTGGTATTGATTTGGTGACGGGCACCATATCGTATGGCTTTGGTAGGAGCTGTAGTAGAGGAAGGAGCAGCTTCAGGCTTCCTTGATGATGAGTTCGTTGGCAGCCCAATGTGGATGTGTGTTCTAACTTGAGTCGGCTTGGTTGGCCCCAAATTGTATTGTTGGGGGGATAGTTTGATTCGATCGTTATTGAGCATGTTAGTGATCTGGGGAGATCTAAGAGTTACTTTTCTGTATTGAGAGACGTTATGATTTGTTGGTTATGTGCGCATGTGGTGCGGTTCTATTGGGAATTCATAGTGGAAGTCGAGTGGGAAGAGTAATTGGGTATTGCTCGGTGAATGGAGTATCCGTTATGATCTATCGGGTTGCGTGGTATATGTTATCTGTCTCACCGTGGGTATGATGATGTGCTTTGGTTCCAGACGTCAAATGGAGCATGGTTGTCGATTTCGAGCATAGTGCCTTGAGGTGTTTCATGTAGAGCAGTATTTGGATTGCAGCAAAGCTGTGTGGAAATATGACCTTGCAGGTCAAATTTGTGTGTTCTATTTCTATGATGTGAGACGGGTTCTCAGCCGTGTGAGGTGATGATATTGGTGAGCTTGCGGTACGGCTCTTTCATTTGATTCAGTTTCATGATGTGAGTATGTTCGGATTGTTGCTTATTGGTGCGCAGACTGTGCAAGTGGTAGCCTTAGCCTGTCTTGGTATGTCATGTCACCATAGTAATTGTGCTGGAGTAGATGAAATCGTTGGGGCCTGTAATAAACACAAACAGATTCTATTTCAGCATGATTGATGGGTAAATATCGAGGTTCGGTTTAGAAATTTGCTATGGTTCTTGCCAAAGGAGAAGTAACCTTATGGATGACTGATCTGAGAGATGGTTATGATTTATTGCATGTTTCATTTATTATTGGCAGTATATGGAAGTGCTGGAATGAGACTTTAGTTGATAAGAGGTTTCTACCAGTATTCGGGTGTTGTGTGCAGCTGCTGTGGATGGAAGTTATCACTACATGTGTTTGAGTTACGTGGTATATCGGATAATTGCACTTGAGGTTGCAGGCTTGGGTTACTATAGCTAGTTCGGGTCTATTCGAAGTATAGGTGTGAGTTTTTGATTGTATTGATGGTCTCAGAAGTGAAAATGTGGTTTTATGGTTTATGGGCTAGGCTGGATTGTGTAATTTTAGTTAAAAGGTGTTATCGGACCTATATAAGATAGGGTAATGTGGGATCACCCCCGGCTATATGCATGGTAAGGTTATTCAGGGATTGCTTGGCTTTTAGAACAACTCTAGGTACGTTCGAGGACGAACGTGTGTTTAAGTGAGAAAGGATGTAATAACCTGACCGATCGTTGAACTTTTGCACTTTGCTCGCCAGTTCTCGGGCATGACTTGCCCCGTATGATGTATTATGACTGATGTAGATCATTGGTTTTGATTTTCACAGAACGATATGAATTTAAATAACAGTCTCAGTCGAAAGCTTTGAATTTGAAAGATTTGACCAAGAGTTGACTTATTTGTAAATGAGCTCGGATCGGAATTTTTATAATTTGGTTAGCTTCGTTGGATGATTCATGACGTAGGAGTGTGGTCGGAAGTGGTTTTGGAGGTCCGGTGTAGAATTAGGCTTGAATTGGCTAAGTTAGTATTTTGGCGAATTCCGGTTGTTAGGTGAGATTTTGATCCGAGGGTCGGAATGGAATTTCCAAGAGTTACTGTAGCTTCGTTAAGTGATTTGGGATGAGTGTGCAAAATTTTAGGTCATTCGAAGGTGATTTGGTTGGATTTTTGATCGAATGCGCGTTTCGGAAGTTTTTGAAGAACTTAGGCTTGAATTCGATGAGAATTGATGGTTTTAGTGTTGTTTGAGGTGTTTTGATGATTGGAACAAGTTTGGAAGAGGTATTAGGATATGTCTGTGCTTTTGGTTGAGGCCCCGGGGGCCTCGGTGTGATTTCAAATGGTTATCGGAGAAATTGGAATTTTGTTACAGCCTTAGATTTTGTGCTTCTAGTATTTTTGCATCTGCGGTTGGTGGACCGCAGATGCGGGTGGTTCATCGCAGAAGCGAAAAATGGGTCAGGCGAGCTGGACCGCAGAAGCAGCTAAAGGGATCGCATATGCGAAATCGCAGATGCGGCTTAGGCCGGTTAATGAACTACGCAGAAACGGGTGTGTTGACCGCATATGCGGTACCGCAAAAGCGAATTTTGTACCGCAGATATGGTTATGTTTGGACAAAATGTATACATGTCTTCCTTCGCAATTTTTGAAGGGTTTAACCATTTTTGCACTCGGAATTGGGAGCTTTGGACAATTTTGAAGGAGGAATCAAAGAGACTTCGTTGAGGTAAGAATTTCGGACCGAAAACACATTTCTATGGTAATATTTTGTGAATTAAGACTGAAAGTTAAGGAATTTATGGACTAAAAAATAAAAATGGAGGTTTAGGGCTTGAGTTTAAGAGAGCTTAAATTGGGGATTTGAGGGGTCAATTGAACTCCGATTCTTGTGATTTTTATATGTATGAACTCTTGGGGAGACGGGGAATCTAATGATGTAAAAATTTCTGAGTTTCATGAAGTGGGTCGGGGTCTCGAGTTTTGGTATTTTCGGGATTTGTGCCCATTATTGATTGTTTTCGCTTGGGCTTTGTTCCTTTAGAATATTGTGATATATTCGCTCTAATTTTGGATAGATTCGGGGGCAAAGGCGTTGCGAGCTAGAGATTTCTCCAGTTCTAGGTGAGTAATAATTGTAATAATATTTTGAGGGTTTGAAATCCCGTATTTGCACATCGTAGTGCTATATTGAGGTGACTTGCACGTCGGATAACGAGCGTGGGATAGAGCACCGTTAGGGATTATGACTTGGTCCGTCCCGATTGATGAATTTATTGCGTATTTGACAAATTTTACTTGTTACCATCATAATTTGGGCTGATTGCCATATTTGGCTTCGTGCCAGCTATTTGAACCCTTCAAGGATTGTTGTTGATATTTCCTCATTGCTTTGATTTTTACTTGAACTCAGTCATGTATTTTCCACTGTTTTTAAGACTCAGCCAAGTTTATTTTGCTTTAACACTTGAAATGATATTTCTACTAATATTTGGGCTGAGCATCATGTTTTACTATTGTCCTAGGGACTTATGTGATTTTGACTGAGTAAGGTCGAAGGCCTGTATTGTGAGGATACTTTTGGATCGGGCTGCACGCTGCAGCAGTGAGATACTGATTTGATATGAGGCCGCTGGCCTAAATTTGATGCCACAAGATGACTTGATATTGCGCTTGGGCCGTAAGGGGCCTCTCCCGGAGTCTACACACCCCCAGTGAGCGCCGTCGACGATAAATGGATCGGGCTACATGCCGCAGCGGTACGTGGATCGGGCTGCACGCCGCAGCGGTACTGGTACTGTTTGATGTGTTTGCCTTATTTCACTTGTCTGCTATTATGTGTTGTTTTGTGCTACTTCTTGCAATATTTACCTGATATTCTGGCATTGTCTGATAACTGAGTGTTTTTCCCTAGGGGCAGAATTCTGTGCTTATCTGCACTATTTATTTTTGCAGTCATTTGCGTTACCGCTGAAAAAGTCATTTTTAAAAGAGGTTTTAAACTGAGCTAAGATTTTTCTAAAGATTTTTACGGCTTCACTGCTTTTCTCAAAGAGTTTTACGCTGCTACTATACAGCATGATGGTTTGCTTTACGTGATTTCTTACTGCAGTTGTTATTTACCCTTATTACTCACTGAGTTGGAGTACTCACTTTACTCTCTGCACCTCGCGTGAAGATGCAGGTATTTGTTCACCCGGTAGCGGGTTTTGGCTGATCAGAGGCAGAGTTATAGAAGTTACCGAGGTGACTTCCAGAGTTCGCAGCACTGTTTCTCTCTCTCTTTTGTTCATTATTCCGGTGTTGTATATTTTATACCTTGTAGTTGGATTTTTTCATTCTAATAGATGCTCGTGACTTGTGACACTCCGGTTAGGGCTGTGTTGGGTTGTATTACCGCTAATTAATATTATTAAGTCATATTTAAGTTGTTTATTCATGTTATTTTTGAAAAGACGAGATGGGTTAGTTGGCTGGCTTTGTCTTCACGAGAGGAGCCATCACGACCAGTGCGGCGTTTGGATTGTTACATTTTTTCTTCTTATAAAACTACTCTGTACATGTCCACTAGAAAAGGTCAAACATAAGTTTTTTTTTTTGGGCAGACCCTGCATACGAGGCTTCTTTTTTAGTATAAAAGTAACACATGGTGGTACGGAGAAGCATCAACCTAGCAGATATTATCTTGGGAGACGATTTTATTGATTATGTTAACTATACAGAGTTGAAGCTGTCGCAATTCAAATCCATGACAGAACTATGTGGTTATGAGAGAGATCCTGTTACTTTTTGGCTCAAGTGCGGGAGGTACGAGAATATAATGCGACTTATTTCTACTGATGTACAAGCCACTGTCATATCCAAAAATATTCTAGATCATAAGGTGGTTGAAATGTACTTTGAACATCTTGATTCATATATTGGAAAAAACAATACATACTAATGAAGTTAGTGGAGTAGAACAAGAGAAAGAAGTAAATTGCGAGCATTCTTTGACTGATGATGAATTTGAAGACTCAGAAAATGATTTTTCAGATGATAATGAAAATGTTAATCATATATATGAAGTTAGTGAAAAAGTTAAGAAAAAAATGGCTGCTGAAGAAGGTGATGCAGATTGTGTTGACTCAGATGATACAAAGAGTTTAGAATGTGATTCTCACATTAAGAGTTTCAACTTTTCGATGTTCAATCCTAAAACAGTTGGGAATAAACTAGTGTTGGCATTAGAATTGACATTTGAAAACAAGCATGAGTTCAAATATGCTGTAATAACTCATGAAGTTAATGAATGGAAGTACATTAAGTAGTATAAGAATGATAACTCGAGAGTGAGAGCAACTTGTGGTCATCCAGATTGCAAATGGGAGATTCTAGCTTCAAGAATGCATCGAGATAGAACGTTTCAGATCAGAACATACAATCCCACTCATGATTGTAAGATTTGGAACCACCATAACAAAGCAATCACATCTTCTTATATTGCACAAAGATATCTTAAGGCCATAAGCTCATATAGGTCTTGGGTAGTCGGTGCATTCAAAGATCATGATAGTGTGGAATTTAGAGGTCAAGTGACATTATCACAATGCAGAAGGACTAAGAAAAAAGCGCTTGCACTGATTGGTCACTAGTTAAAGGGTAAGTTATTCATGCAATAGGACTAACATAACTAATACTATCATGTTTGGTGTTAATTAGTCATTTTGTACAAAAGGCATCATATTTATTTTAAACAATCAAATGAAAAAAAAAACTCTCATATTTATTTTAAATTTCACATTGTATAATTAAATGTAAAGTAAACATTTAACACAAAATAATCTCAAAAATACAATCCATAAATCATTAATCTAAACATTATTAATAATCATTACATAACAAACTCTTGTATAACTAAAACTTACATAATTAATCTCTACATAACCAATCCCTATATTATTAATACTTGTATAACTCTAACCATCAACCAAACGACCGCTAAAAACTATGGTATTGCTAATGCCTTGTTTTGCTATGTATAAGAATAGTACTGAATATGTTGTATTAATTATATATAGGCGAAAAAATACTAAACAAAGAATTAATAATATCAAAACTAATACATATATTATTTTTTATAATACATCCTACCATATGTACTCCTAATAGTATAATTTGTAATAGAGTTTTTGACTAAAATTATCCCTTATCTATGGGAGTAGATTCATTTTTGTCCTTAAAATAGAAACCAGAGCATCTTTAATTCTTTAACTTTGTTAAACTAGAGCACCTTTGGTCTACTAACAGAACAATGTTAAAATTAATGGTGCTAACCCATGTGACACTCACATGACTTTGGAAAATACTAAACCCACCAGTTTAATTTGCAATTTTTCCTCAACTCCATCGACAAAGAAACCCATTATCAAAAACCCTAGCCTCTCAAAAAAATTTCGACGACTGAAACAAGAAGAGGACTCAAAGTGAAGAAGCTTATTTATTGATATCCAGCAATGATTATTAGATGCCATAGTAGTAAAATACCCGATTATGATAAGATTTTAGCAAGAAATACAATTTGAATTTTCATCAAACTGAAAAAATTGTGATTTTTACTGTATGTTGATTCAATTTCTCATTCTTTAGTTTATTTAATGGTTATTATATAACACATGACAACTTCATTTTATTATAATAAAGTTAGTAGATCAAATCTCTCCTATTCTTCGTGCAATGCAGCGATATGCAATAGCTTTTTGAATAAAAAATATTGGAATAGAGACAAACAATTCTGACATGCTAATCTTTTATCTCTCATTTTTAATCGTAGGCAGATTAGGTCCACCCATATTAACGTATCTTTTTCTTCTTATAAAATTATTCTGTATGTGTCCAATAGAAAAAGGTATAAAATAAGTTTAATTTTTTTTCGAAGACCCTGCATATGAGGCTTCTTTTTTAGTATAAAAGTAACACATGGTGGTACGATGAAGCATCAACCTAGCAGATATTATCTTGGTGGACGTGTAGATTTTATTGATTATGTTAAGTTTACGGAGTTGAAGCTGTCGTAATTCAAATCCATGGCAGAATTATGTGATCATGAGAGAGATCCTGTTACTTTTTGGCTCAAGTGCGGGAGGTACGAGAATATAATGCGACTTATTTCTACTGATGTNAAGTTACCGAGGTGACTTCCAGAGTTCGCAGCACTGTTTCTCTCTCTCTTTTGTTCATTATTCCGGTGTTGTATATTTTATACCTTGTAGTTGGATTTTTTCATTCTAATAGATGCTCGTGACTTGTGACACTCCGGTTAGGGCTGTGTTGGGTTGTATTACCGCTAATTAATATTATTAAGTCATATTTAAGTTGTTTATTCATGTTATTTTTGAAAAGACGAGATGGGTTAGTTGGCTGGCTTTGTCTTCACGAGAGGAGCCATCACGACCAGTGCGGCGTTTGGATTGTTACATTTTTTCTTCTTATAAAACTACTCTGTACATGTCCACTAGAAAAGGTCAAACATAAGTTTTTTTTTTTGGGCAGACCCTGCATACGAGGCTTCTTTTTTAGTATAAAAGTAACACATGGTGGTACGGAGAAGCATCAACCTAGCAGATATTATCTTGGGAGACGATTTTATTGATTATGTTAACTATACAGAGTTGAAGCTGTCGCAATTCAAATCCATGACAGAACTATGTGGTTATGAGAGAGATCCTGTTACTTTTTGGCTCAAGTGCGGGAGGTACGAGAATATAATGCGACTTATTTCTACTGATGTACAAGCCACTGTCATATCCAAAAATATTCTAGATCATAAGGTGGTTGAAATGTACTTTGAACATCTTGATTCATATATTGGAAAAAACAATACATACTAATGAAGTTAGTGGAGTAGAACAAGAGAAAGAAGTAAATTGCGAGCATTCTTTGACTGATGATGAATTTGAAGACTCAGAAAATGATTTTTCAGATGATAATGAAAANCTATACATACTAATGAAGCTAGTGGAACAGAACAAGAGAAAGAAGTAAATAGCGAGCATTCTTTGACTGATGATGAATTTGAACACTCAGAAAATGATTTTTCAGATGATAATGAAAATGTGAATCATGTATATGAAGTTAGTGAAGAAGTTAAGAAAAAATGGCTGTTGAAGAAGGTGATACAAATTGTGTTGACTAGGATGATACAAAGAGTTTAGAATGTGACTCTGACAGTGGGAGTCTCAACTTCCCGATGTTCAATCCTAAAAAATACGGAGATAAACCAGTGTTAGCATTAGAATTGACATTTGAAAACAAGCATGAGTTCAAATATGCTGTAATAACTCATGTAGTTAATGAAGGGAAGTACATTAAGTGGTGCAAGAATGATAACTCGAGAGTGAGAGCAACTTGTGGTCATCCAGATTGCAAATGGGAGATTCTAGCTTCAAGAATGCATCAAGATAGAACATTTCAGATCAGAACATACAATCCCACTCATGATTGTAAGATTTGGAACCACCGTAACAATATAATCACATATTCTTATATTGCACAAAGATATTTGAAAGACATATGCTCTGTAACGACCCGACCGGTCGTTTCGAGCCCTAGCATGTCGTTCAGCAATCTAAGGCCATGAGCAACTTCATTTCAGATGTTGTGACATGTACGCGTGGCCGGAATTTGATTTCGGGAAGTCCAGAGTTGATTTGAGAAGAGAATTCTTATTTCGGGAGCTTAAATTTGAAAGAATGAACTAGGGTTGGAATTTTAAGTAAATAACCTTGGAATCGGGATCTGCAGGTTCCAGCAGGTTCGTATGATGATTTTGGACTTGGTCGTATGCCCGGATTGGATTTTGGATAACCCGGGAGCATTTTGGCGCCTATTGTGGAAGTTAGAATTTTAGAAGGAATTTCATAAGTTTGGCTTGAAGTATATCTTAGTGTTATTGATGTCTGTTTGGGATTCCAAGACTGTGAATAGCTCCGTATGGTGATTCTGGATTTGGGGGCACGATCAGAAGTGAATTCGGAGGTCCGTAGGTCATTTTGGAGCTATTTGGCTAAAGATATAAATTTGAAGGTTTTTGAGAAGTTTGACCGGAGGTTGACTTTTTGATATCGGGGTCGGAATCCAATTCCAAAAGTTGGAGTAGGTCCGTAATGTCAAATATGACTTGTGTGAAAAATTTGAGGTCAATCGGGCGTGACTTGATAGGTTTAAGCATCGAAAATGGAAGTTGGGAGGTTCAAAGTTTATAAAGCTTAAATCGGGGTGTAATTCATGGTTTTGGCATTATTTGTTATGATTTGAGGCCTTGAGCAAGTCCGTAATGTGTTTTGGGACTGGTTGGTATGATTGGTTGGGATCCGGGGTCCTCGGGTGGATTTCGGGTGGCTAACGGATCAATCCGGAGTTTGAAGAAATGCTGAAGCTGCTGCTTCTGGTATTTCCACTTCTGCGGAAATGGGGACCGCATAAGCGGTTACGCAAGTGCGAAATGGAGACCGCAGAAGCGGTTTTGGCTGGAGCTACAAGGATCCGCAGATGCGGTTGGGTTTCCGCAGAAGCGGACCGCATCTGTGATGGGGAGAATCACAGAAGCGGAAGTCCTGGGCATGGATGGGAGCCGCAAAAGCGACGAAAGGTCCGCTTAAGCGGATGCGCTTAAGCGGGCTTGGTTCCGCAAAAGCAAAAATGTCTGAAGGCAGAGGGGTGTTTTAAAAGTCGGATTTTTGTCTATTTCACTCATTTCTCCCACTTCATTTGGCAATTTTTGAGGGTTAAAAGGAGTATCTTCATCAACAATGTTGAGGTAAGTCATTCCCACCTATTATAAGCTAAATACATTGATCATGTATGAGATTAAGCATGGAAATTAGTGTAAATATTGGGGTTTCGGTTGGAAACTTAGAAAATTATAATCTTGGATTTAGCCACGATTTTGAGTATGGAACTAGGAGAAAATTATATATATTTGAGTTCCTAAGGTCATGGGTAACCTTTATCTTCGAAAAAATTTCGGATTCCGGGCACGTGGGCCCGAGGGCATTTTGGTCAACTTTTCGTTCGGGGTTAGGAGTTGTTATAAATAGAGTTGTAAGGTATAGTTGAGCATATATTAATGGATTTGTATGATCATTGTCTAGTTTTGGTGTGTTGTGCGTTGGTTCAAGCCTTCAGAAGGATGTAGAATGCCGGTTGCGCGTCTTCGGATCGAGGTGAGTCTCTTTTCTAATCTTGTGAGGGGGAATTTACCCCATAGGTGAAGTAATTGATTATGTGCTCCTATTTGTGGGGACTACGTACGCACGAGGTGACGAAAGTCCGTACGTAGCTACTATTATGCTATTGTCCGGTAGTTAGGACCCAAAAGCATGTGTACGTGGATTAAGTGAACATATTGGTAGCTTGAATTTCTTAACTCACACCGAATTAGTAAGTAAATTTCTAAAAGAATTAAACTTCATTTCTTAGATTGTTAAAGGGGAATTGGTTTTATTGAATAAATATTCCCCGATAAGTTCTTATTTGACTGATTGAGCATGTACTTTATGTGTGCCTGCGTCGCATGGATGATTCGCGAGCAGGATATGTGTTTAATTATGGAACGGGCTGAACGCCTCGGTGATAATAGATGCATATATGGTTCGTGCCGCTCGACCCGCGACAGTGCACAATTTACATTCTGATGGAGCGGGCCGTTGACCTCGGCATGATTTGCGCATGTTTATCTGTTACTCGGAATTTTGTAAATGTGGAATTGGCCCTATGTGGCTTGACATAAATTGATAAGATAATAAAGAACAGAATTTAGAAGCCCTTGATTTATTATTGAAGGTGTTTACCTGTTTTCTGGCTTCACAATCAGAACTTTTATACAAATCCATGATTATTCTCGCACTTATAGAATATCGCTAATTGATCTCTAGTGATTGTCGGAGTTGGCCATCTCGTCTCTACCCTTTCGGGTTTAGGCGGGATACTCACTGAGTACACGTTGATTACGTACTCATACTACACTTCTGTGCATTTTTGTTGCACATGCAGATATACCCCTCTAGCAGCCTATTGGGCGTAGCAGCATGGATGATGCTGGGACTAGGTGAGCTGCATCATTGAGGCAACCGCAGCTAGAGTAGTTACTTCCAATGTACTGTATTTACTTTCTGTCCATTGTATTCCGGTCGGATGTTGTCTTTTATTTTCCTTACCTGTAGTAGCTCATGCACTTGTGACACCGGGTTTCTGGGATGGTTTATGTAACGAACCGACCCGATGTTACGAGAGTTACCGCCCCGTTTTCCCCATTTTATGCTTCTATATGTTTCATTATATGTGTTTGGAGAATTTGAAGTAATTCCGATAGAGTTCGGTTAGAAATGACATAATAAGTCTATTTATGAGAATGTTAGTTTGGAAAAGTCAACCGAATGTTGACTTATGAGTTAGAAGGCTTGGAATGGATTTCCGATGATTCGACTAGTTTCGGGGGATGATTTGTGACTTAGGAGCGCAATCAGAATTGAATTTGGAGGTCCGGTGTAGAATTAGGCTTGAATTGGCTAAGGTTGGATTTTGGCGAATTCTGGATGATAGGTGAGATTTTGATCCGAGGGTCGGAATGGAATTCCGAGAGTTGCAGTAGCTCTGTTAGGTGATTTTGGATATGTGTGCAAAGTTTCAGACCATTCGGAGGTGTTTAGGTCGGGTTTTAGATCAAATGCAAGTTTCAGAAGTTTTAGTTTAACTCAGGCTTGAATCCGTGGTAATTCGATGATTTTGGTGTTTATGATAGTGGTTTTATGTTACGAGCAAGTTTGAATGAATTAATAAAACATATCTGTGCATTTGGTTGAGGTCCCGAGGGCCTCGGGGTGATTTCGGATGGCTAACGGGGAATTTTGAACATGAAAAGTGCAGCAGAAAAATTGCAGAGGAATTTTACTCTATGCGATCGCGTAGGTCTGGATGCGATCGCGTAGAAGGCCTGGAGGGGATGCTCAGACTTGCTCTATGCGATCTCATGAGGTGGTCTGTGATCGCATAGGTATGGGGGATGGTTCAGTGCGGTCGCGTGGGTATGTATGCGATCGCGTAGTAGGAGGACGCAGTGCTCTGCGATCGCAAGGAGTCTTCTGCGATCGCGTAAGAGGAATTGAGGGCCTGGAAATTTTGGCCTATGCGATCGCAGGGGTATTGATGCGATCGCATAGGGGTCGCTACAGCAATCTGGCAGAATGTTTAAAACCCTTATATCCGCGACCCATATTATTTTTAAACCATTTTTACTCCGTCAAGAGAACTCTTTGAGCGATTTGAAGAGGGTTTTCAATGGGTATTGATTGGAGGTAAGTCTCTTGACTAGAAAACATCATTTTATGGAAGAATCAACACTCAAATTCATAAAATTGGGTAGAAATTGTGAAGAACTAGGGCTTTGTTTTTGAAAATGAATTTTTAGGATTTGAAAGGCCATTTGAGCTCCGTTTTCGATAAACTTTATATTTACGGACTCGTGGCGAGACGAGGAATCCATTGGTGTGATTTTCGGAATTTTTCAAGAAGTGGGCCCGGGGCTCGGGTTTTACCAACTTCGTGAATTTTAGTGCTTTTCGAGTATTTTTGATTGGGTTATGTTTCTTTAACCCATATTTATGTATTCATTGTGATTTTGACTAGATTCGACGCGCAAGGAGGTCGATACAAAAGGAAAAGGCATTGCGGACCATTATACGGTCGGTTAGAGGTGAGTAGTTGGTGTATATGATGGCCTGAGGGTTTGAAACCCCGGCTTATCACATTGTGACGCTATTGTAGGGCGTGACTCGCACCCCATGGCAGGTGCGGGATTGGTTATGACTGGGGATTGTGACTTGGTCCATCCCGAACAAGAATGTTTCTATATTGGCGACTGATACGCACCCTGTATTGAATATATCTGGGCTTATTGCCGTGTTTGGGGCCTTGTGCCGATCTGTAGCATCCTTAGAGGATGAATATCATTGTGATAGCATGCTTTGTATAATCATTGATCTCAGTCCTGTGTTTAATCACTGTTATGAAATGCTAAGTCACTTTTCCTGAAGTTAAATATCTAAAGTATATTCTTCTTAATAAATTGGAAATTGGGAAATTAATTGAATTTGTTACGTGACCCATATGCATATTGTGGACTGAGTATGGATCGGGCTGCACGCCGCGGCGAGTGTTATGATTATATTGCGCTTGGGCTGAATGAGCCCCTCCGGAGTCTGTACACACCCCAGTGAGAGTCGTCGATGTTAAATGGATCGGGCTGTACGCCACAGCGTGTTCATGTGAATTGCATTGCATCCTTGCATTATACTTGACGGATATACTTGATGTTATATGCTTATCTTCAGACATCCTCAGTCAGGTCGTTCAGAGTCTAGTGGTGCTTCATCAGGCCGTGGTCATCAGGGTCATCAGCAGAGCCAGCCTGCACTAAGTGCCCTTCCAGCTCAAAGCTCTGCTCCTGCTTCTTCAGCCTAGGGTTCATCTGCAGTAAGGGGTTCCCATCAGTCCCCTTCTCCAGCTCCAGGCCATTGATACGAGTGCGGTGAGTTGGGTCATATGAGGAGACAATATCCCCGGTTCCATAGTAGACAGTCTCAGCAGAGGGATCAACCCTCATCTTCTGCTCCTGTTTCTTCAGCACCGACTTAGTCAGCTAGGAGTGGAGGCCAGGTAGCCAGAGGTCGTCCCAGGGGTGAGGACCGTAATAGCGGTGGTCAAGCTCGATTCTATGCTCTTCCAGATAGGAGAGATGCCAGTGCATCAAATGTAGTCATCACATGTATTATCTCAGTCTGCCACAGGGATGCCTCTGTCTTATTTGATCCCGGATCTACCTATTCCTATGTATCTTCATATTTTGCTCATCATTTGGGTACTACCCGTGGTTGTCTTGCCTTACCTATGCATGTTTCTACCCCGGTGGGTGACACTGTTATTGTGGATCATGTATATCAATCCTGTCTTGTTACTATTGGGGGTCTGGAGACCCGAGTTAACTTGTTATTATTGGGCATGGTGGATTTTGACGTGATTCTGGGTATGGATTGGTTATCTCCGTACCACGCTATTCTGGACTGTCATGCCAAGACAGTTACGTTGGCTATTCCGGGTATTCCGAGGATCGAGTGGCGAGGTGTGACTGATTATGTACCCAGCAGGGTGATTTCCTTCCTAAAATCCCAACAGATGGTTGGGAAGGGTTGTTTGTTGTACTGGGCTTTCGTTAGAGATGTTGGAGCCTAGACTCCTAGTCTTGATTCGGTTCTCGTTGTGATGGATTTCCCATATGTGTTCCTAGCGAACCTGCCGGGCATGCTGCCGGACAGGGATATTGATTTTGGTATTGATTTGGTGCCGGGCACTCAGCCCATCTCTATTCCTCCTTATCGTATGGCACCAGCTGAGTTAAAGGAATTGAAGGAGCATCTTCAGGAACTCCTAGATAAGGGGTTTATTCGCCCGAGTGTGTCACCGTGGGGTGCATCGGTGTTGTTTGTCAAGAAGAAAGATGGCTCAATGAGGATGTGTATTGATTATAGGCAGTTGAACAAGGTAACGGTGAAGAACAAGTATCCTCTACCGCGCATTGATGATTTATTTTTTTAGCTCCAAGGAGCGAGGGTGTTCTCGAAGATTGATCTTCGTTCAGGCTATCACCAGTTGAAGATTAGAGATTCTGATATTATGAAGACAACTTTTAGGACGAGATATGGGCACTATGAGTTTTTGGTTATGTCATTTGGGCTGACTAATGCCCCAGCTGCGTTCATGCACTTGATGAACAGTGTGTTCAGGCCGTATCTGGATTCCTTTGTGATTGTGTTTATTGATGACATCCAGGTGTATTCGCGTACCCAGGAGGAGCACGCGCAGCACTTGAGGGTGGTATTGCAGAGATTGAGAGAGGAGAAGCTTTATGCGAAGTTCTCTAAGTGTGAGTTTTGGCTTAATACTCTAACTTTTCTGGGACACGTGGTGTCTACTGATGGTATTCAAGTTGACTCAAAGAAGATAGAGGCGGTGCAGAGTTGGCCTAGACCGTCTTCAGCTACGAAGATCCGGAGTTTTCTTGGTTTGGCAGGGTATTATCGCCGGTTTGTCCAGGGATTTTCATCTATTGCTTCGTCTTTGACCAGGTTAACGTAGAAGGGTGCACCGTTCGTATGGTCGGATGAGTGCTAGGAGAGCTTTCAGAAGCTCAAGACAGCTTTGACCACAGCTGCAGTGTTAGTCTTTCCATCAGCTTCAGGTTCTTATACCGTGTATTGTGATGCATCGAGAGTTGGGATAGGTTGTGTGTTGATGTAGGAGGGTAGAGTCATTGCTTATGCTTCTCGTCAGTTGAAGCCTCATGAGAAGAACTACCCTGTTCATGATTTATAGTTGGCTACCATAGTTCATGCCTTGAAGACTTGGAGGCACTATTTGTATGGCGTGTCATGCGAGGTGTATACTGATCATCGCAGTCTCCAGCACTTGTTTAAATAGAAGGATCTAAATCTGAGGCAGCGGAGGTAGCTTGAGTTACTCAAGGATTATAACATTACCATTTTATATCATCCGGGGAAGGCCAATGTAGTGGCCGATGCTTTGAGCCGAAAGGCGGTTAGTATGGGCAGCCTGGCGTATATTCCAGTTGGGGAGAGACCCTTTGTAGTTGACGTTCAGACCTTGGCCAATCGGTTAGTGAGGTTAGATATTTCAGAGCCTAGCCGGGTGTTGGCTTGTGTGGTATCTCGGTCTTCCTTGTATGATCGCATTAGAGAGCGTCAATATGATGATCCACATTTGCTTGTCCTTAAGGACAGAGTTCAGCATGATAATGCTAGGGATGTGACTATTGATAGTGATGGTGTGTTGCGGATGCAGTGCCGGATTTGCGTGCCCAATGTGGACGGGCTCCGAGAGTTGATATTAGAGGAGGCCCATAGCTCGCGGTATTCTATCTATCCAGGTGCCGCGAAGATGTACCAGGATTTGAGACATCATTACTGGTGGAGAAGGATGAAAAAGGATATTGTGAGTCATGTAGCTCGATGCCTCAACTGTCAGCAAGTCAAGTTTGAGCATCATAGGCCCGGTGGTGTGTTTCAGCATATAGATATTCCTGAATGGAAATGGGAGCGAATTACTATGGACTTTGTGATTGGTCTCCCTCGGACAGCGAGGAAGTTTGATTCAGTTTAGGTGATTGTGGATAGGCTGACCAAGTCCGCACACTTCATTCCGGTGTGTACTACCTATTCTTCGGAGCGATTAGCGAAGATTTTTATCCGGGAGATTGTACGATTGCATGGGGTCCCAGTTTCTATTATATCAGATAGGGGTACTCTGTTTACCTCTCAGTTTTGGAGGACTTTTCAACGAGAGTTGGGTTCACAGGTAGAGTTGAGCACAACGTTCATCCTCAGACAGACGGGCAGTCCGAGAGTACCATTCAGATAATGGAGGACATGTTGCGTGCCTGTGTTATTGATTTTGGAGGTTCTTGGGCTGATACATAGCTTCGGTGAAGGTACAATGGAGAGGTCGGCCCGTGGAGGAAGCTACTTGGAGACCGAGCAGGAGATGCGGAGCAGATATCCTCACTTGATTGAGACTCCAGGTATGTTTCTTGACCCGCTCGAGGACGAGCATTTGTTTAAGTTGGAGAAGATGTAAGGACCCGACCCGTCGTTACGGGAGTTACCACCCCGTTTTCCCCGTTTTATGCTTCTATATATTTCATTATATGTGTTTGGATAATTTGAAGTAATTCGGATAGAGTTCGGTTAGAAATGAGACAATAAATCTCTTTATGAGAAGGTTAGTTTGGAAAAGTCAAC
>MU695376.1:66965-117465 GCA_026770625.1 Nicotiana glauca
AGATCGCATTGAACAACCTGGAGAGCCACTCCACTCCTGACCTACCCATGCATTTCCAGAACTCCACCGGGATCTCGTCAGGCCCGGTTGCTCGGCCCCTACTCATCCTACGCAAAGCCCTCATGACCTCCTCCACCCTAAAGCGCCTGCAGTACCCAAAGTCTCTATGATGCTCTGAATGCCCCAGCTCCCCTAGCTCTATGTTTCGATCCTCCTCCTCGTTAAGTAGATCTCGAAAGTACGCCTGCCACCTCTGTTGCTGAAAGACTACTGACTATTAAATGGATATGGCCCCAAATGAAATTTTGCATGGTCTGAAAACATGGTGATGACATGACTAACAAATGGAATATCAGTACCTACTGGAAAAGTATGGTGTAAGTGAATTAAGCACACGGAATCTTAGTAGCTCAGTTGGTTGCCTGAATTTTCACCTGGTGGTGAGGGTTCGATTCCCCACCTTTTAATCCCCTCCCCCATTTCCCCTTCCCCTGCCCCTATGTAATAATTTTTTTATTAAATGAAAAAGAAAAAAAAGTGACAACAAATAGTACTACTACTGAATTATGATCGTATGTTGCTTAAAACAGTTTGATCCATATATAACAATTAAAAGGAACAGTTTGATCCAGTATATGTATATATATATTTGCGCTGAATGATGTTTGACTTATTTTGGCTTAAACAGGCCTCTCTTAGAGGTCTGCTGCATTTCTCTGGTTGCATCCTATGTCTTTCTAATGCATCCCACAATGTTTTAGGTGTATTTTTTTTTTCATCTTTGTCAACTTTGTAATCTGTTATCAGCCTTCTGGTATTATACACATGAATATTGTGGATTTTCTGCAGATTGAATCACTTTTTAGAGGTAAATCTTGCAATGAAATCAGGGAATCTGCCTTTGGTTTGTCAAAGCGACTTGCTCAGACAGCCCAAGAAACCTTTCGTGATTTTGAAGAAGCTGTCGAGAAAGATGCAACAAAAACCGCCGTATCAGATGGAACTGTCCATCCCTTGACGAGCTATGTGATTAATTATGTGAAGTTCCTGTTCGAGTAAGTTGTCTCAACTGAATGATGTTTTTTATATATTCATATAATTAGAAGCTTCTTGATACTACTATACATCTATACCATGTTTCTTCACAAGCTAGTGGAACAACTTGTAGCGTGCTTTACCCAGCTTATCTCTTTAATGTGCCGTAAAATAAAAAGTTTTCTGCAACTGGGAGAATTGTGTGAAAGTAGTTCAAACTACCATGTCTTGCATTCTGGTTGTCTTGATTGTTTTTCGCTCTAAAAAGGTGGATGGACAAGATGCTCAATTTAAAGTTTCATGGATGTTGATGGTTTCACGAATAAAAATGCATTAGAAAGACAAGTTACAGATCTAATGATCTGGAAGTGGGGTGTATGGATTGCGAGCTTAGGTCCTGAGGCATTTAAAACTTTATAAAACACTAGTCACAAAAGCAGAGCACGAGGGTTGAGTGGAAGAATCTTTTAGCTATGTGAATTTACATGCAAAATTGATATAAAATACCAAGGAACTCATAAATTGCTGCATCACAAGATTGTAAAGCAGTTACTGGAATCAAGCTTTTGGCTTGATGTGAGTTGGCTGGTGCCTCATAGGTAAGGAGCATGCTATTGGACGTAATGTTGCGAGAAAAGGAAACCAGAGGGTATGGCCTATCGTTCTAAATGCTGTGATGTCGGTGCTATCGCAACAGCAACCGCTGTATGTTTGCTAGTAAAGAACACATCAAATATAAGATCAAACGAGAGTTTGGTTTTCCTTCTTTGGATAAAAAAATGCTCTAGGTAGGAAGTTTCCGGCAGTGATTGCAAAAAACTAGAAGGAAGAAACCATAAAGGGGATGCGGGGTGAGGTAATAAGGGTATAAAAGATTATATACCAAAAGACGATCATAATGTACATATGATTTTCCCAACTGGTTGAGACTTGAGATACCAGCAAGAATAGTGTGAAAGGTATCCGCCATTTGTCTAGAGTGCGAGAATCAAATGTTACTCGTGTATTATTTACCCTAGTTTCTGTTGGTAGAATGGCTATTTTTGCTTCTGTTTAGTTTTAGCGGCTACAATGCTTCGTGCTTTATAACTATCTGACACGAAGGGAGATAAAGGAGCTTTTACTTTGTTAAAATGTTTGTTAGATGTGTAACTGCGGAGATCTTGTCCTCAGCTGTTACACCTCTTCTCTGCTTAAGCAATTAAGTATACTTCTGTTTGAAACTAAATATAACCAAACCTGACTGTGTGGCTCTTTCTGTTCAGCTATCAATCGACATTGAAACAACTGTTCCAAGAGTTCGAAAATGGAGATTCAAATTCTCAACTAGCTTCCGTCACAATGCGCATAATGCAAGCTCTTCAAACCAATTTGGATGGGAAATCTAAGCAGTATAAGGATCCAGCTCTTACTAACTTGTTCCTTATGAACAATATTCACTACATGGTCAGATCTGTTCGCAGGTTTGTTACATGCTCGGTGACTGCCGTTGTTGTAGTATATTTGCTTGAAAATTGGTGGTGCTTATAATTTGTTTCCTTCTAGGTCTGAAGCCAAGGATTTATTGGGTGATGATTGGGTTCAAAGACACCGGAGAGTTGTACAGCAACACGCAAATCAATACAAAAGAATTACTTGGGCAAAGGTATTGATTCTCTTGCCTCTCCCTCCCCATTATTTCTTTTCTGAAAGAAAGGAAAAAAGGAAGAAAAAGGAGACAGAAATAGCAACAAATTTTAAAATATGAGCTTACTCTCTGATCTGCAACATTTATTAATGCTATTCAAAGTTGAAGTTAAGTTAGTGATAATACCATAAGGGATTAAGTTTGACATGATGATATGTGTGGGCATTATCTTCATTAATTTTCTCTTATTTGCTGCTCCAGTTGTGATGTCTAATTACGGTCACTTGAGTTACTTTATGTTTTTATGAAATTTTCTGTGGTGGTATTTACTATTTGTTCTTTCTTTTCTTTCATGTTTCCGAAAATATGTCTCCTACAAAGGGAACACTACTAAATATTATAAGTAATGCCTCTCAAATAGATAGAAGCATATTGGCGAAACACCAAAACACTAGAACACGAAATCTTTGGCACTTTCATATGTGGTATAAATTATCTCTACATCAATGAGTAAACTATGTGATTGTTGAAAAGTTGCACAATAAACTACCTATTGCTTTTCTTTTATACATCCAACATCATCATCATCCTTTTTTTGGTATTTTCGTGCAATTATCCTGGTTATTTTGATTTTTTGTTCTCCTTCCGGGATTCTAGGATCGAGTGAACTTATCTGAAAAGATAAGTTTTGCATTAGCTAATCATAGTCAATAACTTGTTTTATTTTGAAGTAGATTCTGCAATGCCTCTCGATTCAAGGGCTAACATCATCTGGGGGCAGTAACTCTATGGGTGTAGACGGACAAAATAGCAGTGGAGTTTCAAGAGCGCTTGTAAAAGAAAGGTCCATTTCTTTAACCAAGTTAACTTCATGTTCAAATAAATAGCTTCATTCCAGTCCGCTAAGCATTCGGTCACTTTTTACAGGTTGAAGACTTTCAATATTCAATTTGAGGAACTTCATCAAAGACAAAGTCAATGGACAGTTCCAGACACCGAGTTACGAGAATCATTGAGGCTTGCAGTTGCTGAAGTCTTACTGCCTGCATACAGATCTTTCATCAAACGATTCGGGTATGATATCTTAACCAATTATGTTTGTGTTTATTTTTGGTATGATGGTTTTCGGAAAACACTTTAATCACTAGAGGATTGTTGATGAATTGATACATTTCGAAATGTGTGATTATTAGCATCCAAAATTAGTTTTCTCAAACTTTATGTTTACTCAGTTTGGCTGGTAAATGATTTTTTATGTGAACCATTACTTTGTCGCAAGTAGCAATTATTCTTATTCTGATGATTGAATGTATTTTTTTGCTATAGGCCAATGGTTGAGAATGGTAAGAATCCCCAAAAGTATATCAGGTACTCGGCTGAAGATCTTGAACGTATGCTTGGTGAATTTTTCGAGGGTAAGACGTTGAATGAGCCAAAACGATGAACCTCAGACTAAAAAAGCTAGCTTCATTCGACACTATCTTATGCTGATTCGCAACGTAGTTGTTACCTGATTGAGTTCTTTCGCCGAGTTGATGGCGGCCTTCTGGTTCTTTGTTTACTACTTCTGTGGTGTAGTATCTGCAGTTTGCAAGAAAAGTTTCAGGAAATAAAAGTGACAAGAGTATATATGATATGAGAACTGTAAAATGTAGTGTTTTCTTTTAATTCTCTAGTGGTACTAGTGTTTAACATGACATGTAACATTTTGTACAGAAAAAATTGTCTTTATTTGTTCATATAGGCTTTTTGCGTTTTTTTTTTTGGATATGTGAGCTATTCTACGATTGAAGTAATAATGCTAACTGGGTTCTCCATAGCGGCTCCAATATTTAAATTTAAAGGGTTCAACTTTTACGATTTCAGCATTAAATTCATTTAGGCTATGGTTCAATCATAAGATTTGTTGAGATTTTAGTAGGTTTTTCAATATTATATATTTATATTTTGTGTCGAAAGTTATGGCCGGAATGCTACACACCTTTCCCCGCCCCTGGATAGCGGCGCAAAATGATCATATTTGTGTAAATTTTCCTTGGAATATTATTACTTGCATTTAAGACTTAAGTCCAATGTTAACTTAAATCCTTGAAATTTAAATGCCCGTCAAACATAACGTAAAAATGATTTGTTGTAAGATATAGATAGGCAGAATACATAATTGAGCCCTTAAACTTGACTTTTTTTGTCACTTGAACACTTAAACATAGAGTTGTTCCTATTAGGCCCTTCAACTAAATCATATTTGTGCCAATTAGACACTTTGTAGTCACATAATTGAGTGCGTGAGAAAAGACGCGTGAACATGAGAAAAAGGTTGTGATCATTATTTTATAATTATTATACTCTAATATATTATTCCACTTAAAGCTAATTTTTACCCTACATTCTATTTCTCTTCTTCTTCCCGTGAACCCATCATTTTTCCTCTTTTTTTTTTTTTTTAAAAAAAAGTATAGTGTACATGGATTTGACTATTCTCATTTGGCATGATTGTTCTCTTTACACGCTATTGCAATAAAACTTTACAAACTAAAACACACAAGTGGTTGATAGAAGTTGCATTTTGACATTAACAACTTTTAACAAAAAATAGTACTTCAATAAAAGAGCAAAGCTGTCAAAACACAAGTGCAGCTATTTCATAAGCAAAGAAGAAAGCCTTAAAGGCTATCAAATACACAAGTGCAGCTAATTACATATCCAACGTTAATTTTTATAAAAAAAATTCTCAGATGGTCTACAAAGTGTCTAATTGGCACATATATGGTTTAGTTGAAGAGCCTGATAGGAACAACTCTATATTTAAGTGTCCAAGTGACAAAAAAAGTCAAGTTTAAGGGTCCAGTTATGTATTTGGCCATATAGATATTTGTCGGAGAACTTGTAATTTCCCTTGAAATATGCCCTTGTAGTGTTCTTTAGGGGTCCGTTGGGAAAGCCACCGGGTAAGTGAAATTGGTATAATTACTAGGGTAGTAATTATACAGCCTAGTAATTACACCGTTGTGTAATTATGACGACTTTTTTGTTTGTCATAATATAATTATAAGTTTACTATTTGGTGCACAAATATAATTACATAGTTAGATTAAATTTAAATGAAATAATTATCAAAACTTAAAAGTTAATATAGTAAATATATGCCTATAAATGATATTATATTTGGTATTTAACATATATAATAATTTTTCCTGAATATACATTAATTAGTAATCATCTATTTATAACTAATATTATAAAAATAATTTATATATATTTCAAAATTAATAATATTTACTTTAGATACTTTAAAAAACAAAAATTATATGTTTTGTAAGAATATCATGGAATTCATGTTTAAAAAAACAAATTAATATTTATAAATATAATTTCATAACATTATTCAAATGTTTGACAAAACTAATCTATCAATTCTAACTAAAAAATAAACAACATGCAATGCGAACAAATACTACTAAAAGAAGTAAATTGGAACCACGAATATAACACAATTTTAAAATTAAAAAAAAATAGTTTAATATATGTCAAATTCTAATATAATAATAGTAAGTTTCAGTACAACTTAAGATTAGGAAACGTAATAAGTTTATAAATACATACAACAATAAAATTTTACTTTAAGTGTATCACTCATTATATGTCAAGTTTGTTAATGACTCATTATTTCTAATATTAGGAGATGTAGCTTAAAAAAATAAAATAATAAAATAAATAAATAAATAATAAAATATAAGCAATTACAAGAAGTAAATGAAGAGAAATAAAAAATAAATAATTTACGAAGAAAAATATATTTTAAAATTTCAAAAGAAATTAAAAAAATAAAAATAAAAATAAAAAATAAAAATAATAGAAATAAAAAGTTATAAAGAAAATAAATTAAAACAAAAACAAAAAGGAAAGATACGTAAAAGACAATCTTGTAATTATTCAGTATAATTACCACTAATTCTCACCTCCCCTTAAAAATTGGAGAGTTTAATTACACTAAATTCCATGATGGCCAAGTAATTACTTGGTGAGACAACTACGCCAAATTGTATAATTACACTCAATTCCATTTTCAAGGTGGCTTTTCAAACAGGTTCGAGGATACTTTGTTTGGCAATTTGGGTTGGTTGAAATCATAAGTTACATATGATTTCTTTTGGAGTAACAAATTGCACATTTATTTCTGTACATTTCACCTAACAAATCGTACACTACTATTTTTTAACAATTTTTTGGGGGTACATTTCACCTAACAAACCTGAATTGGTTGGCTGAGTTGGTTGAGTGAGTAATTTCCCATTGGGAGACCTGAGATCAATTCTCTCACTAATAGCCTTCTTAGTTAGAGCTCATCGCACCGGACTTGCCTAGTGCAATTTATATCTCATGTGTGGTTTGCGAACTGTTGCACAGTAAGCACGTTACCCAGTGATGATAGGCTATAATTACGTATTTTAGTCGCTTATTACACTCAAATTTACTGCACTTTAATTGAGTTTGAGCTTTAATCGCTAGTGTATTGCACTAATTGTGTATTTTATGCTTTGCAGGAGTGATTCCGAGCTATGTAAAGGTTATGGAATGAATTCAAGTGATTTGGAGCTTTGAAGTCTGAGTAAAATCCCAAGGAATTAAGCCGGGATCGTGTTCGGGGATCAATAGATGATAGTTAAGAACAAACGAAGAATCGAGTAGGCATATTGCGCACTGTCTAGTAAAATGCACATAACCTTTTGCTCAAAAATTCATTTGGGCTCCACAATGTATGGTTGGAAAGCTAATTCAAAGGAATACAACATTCATATTTTATGTTTTTCCAAATTCCCAACAGAACAGGGTAAAAAGTGCATGTCAAGTGCGCGGTCGCACTCGTTAGGCAGAATCAAAGTGGATATGCGCGATCTGAGCGAGGCCTCGCATGTCCTATCCGAAAATGTATTCTTTTTCGCATAGGAGAAGGTATAATTATTTGGACCCAATCCTACTTAGTATATATACATGAAAAAAATGATATTTTGAGGAGGTTGGACAGATTTGAGACACAGATTCGACCTAAGGAGGCAGATACACAATCGGAGCAAGGCGGAGAATTCTTCTACGATTTTTTCCTTCATTTCCCTATTTTTCATTGTTGGTTATAACTTTTAGTATTGTAGTTTTACATACTATTATGAATAGATAATCTTTTATGTAGGGTTTTGATGGAACCTTTTGAAGGATAAATTCTTGTTATGTTTTAATATAATTGAGTCGTAGTATTTTCTCTATTGATTCAACTATATTATTCTTGTGGTTGATTGAAGGGACCTTAATTATTTTTGCCTATTTAGTATGTATTACTTGGGAGAGAGTGCATATTTAGGTAGTTGTTGAACAACATCACTCCCGACGTATGTGAGAAATCAATAACCAAGGGTTTAAAGGTAGGATTAGGGATAACGAAACATTGTGTGCGATCTAAGTGAGATGTAATTAAATTCAGCTAGCGTAACTAGGGAGAGTATGTCTAGTAAATTATCGTAATCACTCGGGAGAGAATTACAACACGCAGAGCACTCATGATCGGTAGAGAATACTTAGGCGAAATTATAGAAGACATAGCGGGAAGGATTCCAACAATTGGGAAAATTATAACTCTGGACCTCCTTAATCTTTTCTTCAACCTGTAGTATCTTTAGTGTTAATTTATTATTTTAATTTATTTTTTAGTTAGTTAAACACAAGAATCTTAATATCTATAAGTTAGGAATTGTTCAAGCTTGTATTCTTGATAATAGTGAACAACTGTAGCTAAGCCTTAGTTCTCTATGGGATTCGACTCTGGACTTATAAACCAGATTATATTTGCAACGACCGCTTTGTCCTTTTAATTAGGCATAGTTGTGCGTGATCACCCGATATGCACTCGGAAGGCAGCGCTGCCGAATTTTTCAAAACAAAAAAATTGTATTACTACTATATATAAATGAGAGTGGGTTGTACGACCACTGCACTAAACTATTGTACAAATAGTTAGTTGGAATGTACTATAAATTTGGACTTCAGTTTGGTGAATGAATCTATTTACCTTCTCTAAGGATTCATGTATTGCAATTGGATTGCAGTCTTTCAATTTTTCTTTTTTGGGCCGAAACGTGTCACGACCCGAATTTCTCACCCTCGACGTCGTGATGGTGCCTACTAGTAAAAGCTAGACAAGCCAACTAACTGAATTATTTGACCTGTTTTTCATTTTTTATTTTATTTAATGACTTAGCTTCAACAGTTTATAGCAACATGACTTAAAAAGCGGAAGAAATAAATTTTAAACTTAACAATACTGATAATACCATCCTAAAACAAAACCACCCAAGATTTGGTGTCACAACTTCACATACTGTCTAAGAATACTACAAATAAGGGTCTGAAAGAAATAACAAATACTGTCTCTAGAACTACACAAGAGAAGCATGAAAAATAGATGGAGGGAGACGCTAAGGTTTGTGGACACCTGCAAGACTACCTCGGGTCGCCTGGTAAGTAAGAAGCTCAAATCACACTACGGTCCGAAATCTGCAGCACTGAGATTTGCACAAAATAGTACAGAGTGTAGTATCAGCACAACCAATCCTATGTGCTGGTAAGTGCTTAGCCTAACCTCGGCGAAGTAGTTACGAGGCTAGGACCAGACTACCAAATAATCCTGTGCAGTTATATAATAAACAACGGAATATAAACAGAAATAAACAAGTAAAGAGGGGAGGGGTACATGTTGCGGGGTATATCAGAATCAACAGTAAATCAAGAACAAAACATAAGGACAACCTAGAATTCACAGCAAAACAATAAGGAACGTGTATCCCATCCATAAACACTTTGTATCAACAATTGTTGCGGCGCGCAACCCGATCCCAACATATAGCAACACTGTTGCAGCGTGCAACCCGATCCATATCATTTATCACTGTTGCGGCGTGTAACCCGGCCCAAATATATCATTGTTGCGGCATGCAACCCGATCTAAATATATCATTGTTGTGGCGTGAAATCCGATCCAAATATATCATTGTTGCGGCGTGCAACCCGATCCAAATATATCATTGTTGCAGCGTGCAACCCAATACAAATAAATTAACATCAATCATAACAAGAGTCCCGACTAGGGATCAATAAGAACTACACTATCCCGGCAAGGGAGTCAACAATAAGAATGAACATATTCCGACAAGGAAAAATCAGCTATAACCAAACTTGTTCCAACATCTACTACCTCATCTAACACCAATACTCAACCATGAGTAATCTCTGCGAGAATAATTATAAACCTTGCTCAACACACAGAGTCAACAACTTAGGCATTCGTAGTAGTTCTCAATAACACAATAATTTCAATTTAAGACTCACGGTCATGCTCGACACCGACGTATAGATACTTGTCACCCACCTATACGCCGTAATCAACACATAGCATGTAGAATACAAGATCAAACTCCTATTCCCTCAAGCTAAGGTTAGACAAAACACTTACCTCGATGCCACGAACACAGTTCAAGCCTCAACTACAGCTTTATCTCGTGATTCCACCATCAATTCGCTCGTATATAGTTACAAGTTACTTAATTACATTAATGAATGCTAAATAAATAATTTCTGATGCATAAAAATAAGGTTTCTAAAGCTTTTTCCAAAAATTCAAAAATTAGCTCGGGGCCCACATGGTCAAAACTCGAGGTTCAAACCAAAACCGAATATCTATTCACCCATGAACTCAAATATATAATTTATTTTGAAATCGGACCTCAAATCGAGGTCCAAATCCCTATTTTTTTAAAAAAATCTAGGTTCTACCCAAAACACCCAATTTTCCTCATAAAAATTAGTGATTTTTAGTTGAAATCATGTTAAAAGGTATTAATGATTGAAAGAAACGAGTTAAAATTGACTTACAATCGATTTGGAAGAAGAGTTGTCTTGGAAAAATCGCCTTAGGGAGTTTTTGTTTTGAAAAGATGTGAAAAATGATTGTTTTTCGGCTAAGTATAAAAAGTTGCAGGCCTCAGATGTGAGAATTGCGAACAAGGATTTGCAATTGCGAACCCTTCAGAAAATTTGGACTTTCGTATTTGCGAAGAGAGATGTCGCATTTGCGACACATAGGTCGCATTTGCAACCTCAAGCATTACAGGCAAAAATTCGCATTTGCGATGGGAGGGCTCACATTTGCGAGCTGGTAATTGCGAACCAAGCATCGCATTTGCGATCAAGGCCCAAATTGGGGAGTCTCGCATTTGCGAAAGGAGTCTCGCATTTGCGAGACTAGAGCTGGCCTGGCTTTCTTCGCAATTGCGACAAGCCACTCGCATTTGCAAGCTAAGCTTTGCAAATGCGAAGCCTGCAGGCCTGCTATGCACAACTGAAAATCTGTAATTTTTCTAAGTCCAAAATACACCCTGTGGCATATCCAAAACTCACCCGAGCCCTCGGGGCTCTAAACCAAACATACACACAACGTCAAAAATATCCTACAGACTTATTCGTGTAATCAAATCACCAAAATAACATCATGAACATCGAATTAAACCTCAAAGTCAATGCAATTTCTCAAAACTTCTTTAAACATCAATTTTTTCATTTTAAGATCCGAATCACGTCAAATGAACTCCGTTCTTACCAAACTTTATCGACAACACATATAAATCATATTGAACCTGTATTGGGCTCCGGAACTATAATACGAGCCCGATACCACAGGTTTCACATAACATTTCACTTTTAAAAACCTTTATATTTTTCAGAAAATAATTTCTTTCAAAAATTCATTCTCAGGCTTGGGACCTCGGAATTCGATTCCGGGCATACGCCCAAGTCCCATATTTTCCTACGGACCCTCCGAGACCGTCAAATTACGGGTCCGGGTTCGTTTACCCAAAATATTGACCGAAATCAACTTAATTCATTTTAAAGCCAAATTTTTATCATTTTCTCTGATTTTCACATATAGACTTTCTGACTACGCGCCCGGACTGTGCACGTAAATTGAGGTAATGCTGAAAGAGGTTTTTTAAGGCCTCGAAACACATAATTTAATTTAAAAATAAGTGATGACCTTTTGGGTCATCACATCCTCCACCTCTAAAACAACCATTCGTCCTCGAACGGACATAAGAAGGAAATACCTGAGTCGGGAAAAATATGGGGAGAACGGCTCCGCATATCTGACTCGGACTCCCAGGTCGATGCCTCAGCGGGATGACCTCTCAACTGAACACGAACAGAAGGAAAACTCTTTGATCTCAACTAACGAACCTGCCGATCTAGAATAGCTACCGGCTCCTCCTCATAGGACAAGTCTTTGTCCAACTGGATAGTGCTGAAGTCTAACACGTGGGATGGATCGCCGTGATACTTCCGAAGCATAGACACGTGAAAAACTGGATGCACGGCTGATAAGCTCGGCGACAATGCAAGTCTATAAGCCACCTCTCACACTCGATCAAGAATCTTAAACGGGCCAATAAACCTAGGGCTAAGCTTGCCCTTCTTCCCGAATCTCATCACGCCCTTCATAGGCGACACTCGAAGCAATACTCGCACACCGACCATGAAAGCCAAATCTCGAACCTTGCGGTCGGCATAGCTCTTTTGCCCGGATTGAGCTGTACGAAGCTTGTCCTAAGTGATCCTGACCTTGTCCAAGGCATCCTGTACTAGATCCATACCCAACAACCGAGCCTCTCCTGGCTCAATCCATCCAACTGGCGACCGACACCGCCTACCATATAGAGCCTCATAGGAGCCAGCTGAATACTCAACTGGTAGCTGTTATTGTAGGCAAACTTTACTAAAGACAAGAACTGATCACACGAGCCTCCAAAGTCAATGACACAAGCTTGGAGCATATCCTCCAAAATCTGAATGGTTCGCTCGGACTGCCCGTCCGTCTAAGGATGAAACGATGTGCTCAACTCAACCCGTGTGGCCAACTCTCGCTGAACTGCTTTCTAGAACTATGAGGTAAACTGCGTGCCTCGATCCTAAATGATAGACACGGGCACACCATGAAGATGAATAATCTCCTGGATATAGATATCAGTTAATCTCTCGGAAGAATATGAGACTGCCACATGAATGAAATGTGCTGACTTGGTCAGCCTATCTATAATAACCTACACCGCGTCGAACTTCTTCTGAGTCCGTGGGAGTCCAACAACAAAGTACATAGTAATATGCTCCCACTTCCACTCAGGAATCTCAATCTTCTGGAACACATCGCCATGCCTCTGATGCTCGTACTTAACCTGCTGACAATTCAGACACCGAACCACATATGTAACAATGTCCTTCTTCATTCTCCTCCACCAGTAATGCTGCCGTAAGTTCTGATACATCTTGGAGGGGCCCGGATGAATAGAGTACTGGGAACTATGGGCCTCCTCTAGAATCAACTCCCGAAGTCCATCCACATTAGGCACACAAATACGATCATGTTTTCTCAAAACTCTATCATCTCCTAGTGTGACCTGCTTGGAATCTCCGTGATGCACCGTGTCTCTGAGGACACATAAATGAGGATCATCATACTGTCGATATCGGATACGCTCCAATAAAGAAGAGCGAGCAACTGTGCAAGCTAATATACGGCTGTGCTCATAAACGTCCAGCCTCACAAACTGATTGGCCAAAGCCTAGACATCCAAAGCAAGCAGTCTCTCACCGACCAGAATATACGCCAGACTTGCCATATTGGCTAACTTCCTACTCAAAGCATCGGCCACCACATTGGCCTTTCCCGGGTGATATAAGATAGTGACATCATAATCTTTCAATAGCTCCAATCACCTTCTCTGCCTCAAATTTAACTCTTTCTGCTTGAACAAATACTGCAAACTCTTGTGGCCCGTGAACACTTCACATGCCACGCCATAAAGATAATGCCTCAAAATCTTTAGCGGATGAACAATGGCTGCTAACTCCAAATCATGGACTGGATAGTTTTTTTCATGAATATTCAACTAGCGTGAAGCATAAGCAATGACCTTACCATCTTGCATCAACATCGCACCCAGCCCAACACGAGATGCATCGCAATAAACTGTATATGGGCCTGAACGTGTGGGTAAATCCGACACTGGTGCCATAGTCAAGGCTGTCTTGAGCTTCAGGAAGCTCGCCTCGCACTCATCTGATCATTTAAATTGGTCACCTTTTTGGGTCAATCTGGTCATTGGGGCTGCAATAGATGAAAATCCCTCCACGAACCGACGATAATAGCCTGCTCAGCCCAAAAAACTTTAGATCTCTGTGGCTGATGTGGGTCAAGGCCAGTTCTTGACTACCTCTATCTTCTTTGGATCTACTTGAATACCCTCTGCTGAAACCACGTGACCCAAGAAAGCAACTGAACTCATCCAGAACTCACACTTTGAGAACTTAGCGTACAACTGACTATCTCTCAGAGTCTGAAGAACCACTCTCAAATGCTGCTCATGCTCCTTCCGACTACGGGAACAAATTAAGACATCGTCAATGAAGACTATCACAAACGAATCCAAGTAAGGCCTGAACACGCGGTTCATCAAATCCGTAAAAACTGCTGGGGTATTCGTTAACCCGAATGACATCACCAAGAACTCATAATGCCCGTACCAAGTGCAAAAAGCTATCTTAGGGATATCAGATACCCTAATCTTCAACTAATGGTAGCCTGATCTCAAGTCGATCTTAGAAAACACTTGGGCACCCTGAAGCTGGTCGAACAAATCCTCAATCTTCGGCAATGGGTACTTATTCTTGATTGTGACCTTGTTCAATTGTCGGTAATCTATACACATTCTCATATATTCGTCTTTCTTCTTGACAAACAACACCGATGCACCCTACGACGAGACACTGGGTCGAATGAAGCCCTTATCAAGCAAGTCTTGCAACTGCTCCTTCAACTCTATCAACTCAGGCGGGGCCATGCGATATGGCGGAATAGAAAGGCTGAGTGCCCGGAGCCAGGTCAATGCAAAAATCAATATCCCCGTCGGGTCACATACCCAGCGGGTCTGAAGGAAATACCTTAGGAAACTCACGAACTACAGGCACAGAATCAATGAAAGGAACCTCGGCACTGGAATCACGAAGCCAAATAGGCCAAACACCCCTTCTCGACCATTCGCCGAGCCTTCATATATGAGATAACACTACGGGTAGAATGACCAGGAGTCTCTCTCCACTCTAAATGAGGTAAACCCGGTAGGGCTAAGATCACAATCTTGGCATGACAATCCAAGATGGCGTGGTAAGGTGACAACCAGTCCATCCCCAATATGACATCAAAATCGACCATGTCCAGCAGTAATAAGTCTACTCGGGTCTCAAGACCCCCGATCACGATCATACAAGAATGATGAACACGATCTACCATAATAGAATCACCTACGGGGGTGGACACATAAACAGGAATACTCAGAGAATCACTGGGTACGACCAGATACGACGCCTAATAAGATGACACATAAGAGTAGGTAAACCCTAGATCAAATAGCACTGAAGCACCCCTACTACAAACCAAAACCGTACCTGTGATAACTGCATCGGAAGCCTTAGCCTCCGGCCTAGCTGGAAGAGTATTTAATCGGGGCTGGGCCCCACCATCCTGGACTACCTCTCTGGGATGGCCTGCTGCTGGCTGGCCTCTACCCCTAGCGGCCTGAGCTCTACCTCTAGCACCTCTATCTCCATCTCTAGCATCTCTACCCCCACATCTGGCTGGCTGGGCGAGCTGTGGAACACCTGGTGCCTGAACCTTAGCATGGGAACCCTGCTACTGAGACTGAGTCCCCACTAACCTTGGACAAGCCCTCCGAATATAACCATACTCACCACACTCAAAATATCCACCTGAGTGCTGCGACTGAGGAAACTGAGACTGACCCTAACGACCTGAATGAACACCCCAAAAACTCTGGAGCAGCGGTGCACTGATAGGAGCTGGTGGTGCACTATAGGGTTGCTGATCAGAATACTATGTATGAGAACCATGACCACCTGAAGCACTGTGAGAAGCCTGAAGTGCTGACTGAATGAACCTAGGAGGATGGCCTCTACCATACGAATCCCTGCCTCCAGATGAGGTACCACTGAATCTGCCTGAATGACGGGGCCTCTTGTCAGATCCCTTACCACCTCCCCATGACAAAATCATCTCGACCCTCTTGGCCACATTGGCCGCCTTCTGGAAAGAAATATCACTCCCTGTCTCCTTAGCCATCTAAAGTTGAATGGGCTGGATAAGTCCCTCAATGAACCTCCTCACTCTCTCTCTCTCTCGGTGGGGAGTATAAGTAGAGCATGATGGGCCAAATCAATAAACTTGGTCTCATACTGGGTAACAGTCATGGAACCCTACTGGAGACGCTCAAACTGCCTCCGGTACATCTCCCCCTCTGAGTAACGGGAAGAAACTTCTCCAAGAATAGCTGAGTAAACTGCTCCCAAGTCAAAGCTGGAGATCCGGCTGGTCTAACCAAACAATAATCTCTCTACCAAGTCTTGGCGGATCCAGATAAGCGGAAAGTAGCAAAGTCAACCCCATTGGTCTCCACTATCCCCATGTTCCTGAGAACCTTATGACAATAGTCTAGATAATCCTGGGGATCCTCAGAAGATGCACTGCAGAAAGTGGCAGTGAAAAGCTTAGTAAACCTATCCAATCTTCACAAGGCATCGACAGTGCTCTGATACCAACTTGTCACGATATACCTTGCAGTTATATACCAAATAATCCTATGCAGTGCTCTGATACCAAATTCGGATCGTGACAAGTTGGTATCAGAGCATCTTCACAAGGTATACCAAATAATCCTATGCAGTTATATAATATATAGCGGAATATTAACAAAAATAAACAAGTAAAGAGGGAGGGGGGTACATGCTGCGAGGTATATCAGAATCAACATTAAATCAAGAACAAAACATAAGGACAACTTAGAATTCACAACGAAACAATAAGGAACGTGTATCCCATCCATAAACACTTTGTATCAACAATTCTTGCGGCGCGCAACCCGATCCCAACATATAATAGCACTGTTGCGGCGTGCTACCCGATCCATATCATTTATCACTATTTCGGCGTGCAACCCGACCCAATCATATCATTGTTGCAACGTTCAACCCGATCTAAATATCTCATTGTTACGGCGTACAACCCGACCCAAATATATCATTGTTGCGGCATTCAACCCGATTCAAATATATCATTGTTGCAGTGTGCAACCCGATCAGAATATATTATTATTGCAGCATGCAACCCGATCCAAATATACAATCAATATCAACCATAAAAGAGTCCCAGCTAGGGATCAATAAGAACTACACTATCCCGGCAAGGGAGTCAACAATAAAAATGAACACATCCCGGCAAGGAAAAATCAGCTATAACTAAACTTGTTCCAACATCTACTACCTTATCTAACACCAATACTCAACCATGAGTAATCTCTGCGAGAATAATTATAAACCTTGCTCAACACAGAGAGTCAACAACTTAGGCATTCGTAGTAGTTCTCAATAACATAATAATTTTAATTTAAGACTCAGGGTCATGCTCGACACCGACGTATAGATACTCGTCACCACATCTATACGTCATACTCAACACATAACATGTAGCATACAAGATCAAAATCCTAATCCCTCAAGCTAATGTTAGACCAAACACTTACCTCGATGCCATGAACACGGTTCAAGCCTCAACTACAGCTTTACCTCGTAATTCCACCACCAATTCACTCGTATCTAGTTACAAGTTACTTAATTACATCAATGAATGTTAAATAAACAATTTCTAATGCATGAAAATAAGGTTTTTAAAGCTTTTCCCAAAAAGTCAAAAATCAGTCCTGGACCCATATGGTCAATATTATACCCTATTTTAATACGGGTCAAATTAGAGTATAACATATTGGTAAATTTATTAAAAAAACTCGCCACCTAATTATGTTAATGGTGAATTAGGACACCAATTTTAACTAAGTAATACTTAAAGTTATCTCTGTTTCATGGTCTGCTTAATTTAAGATTATGGGTAAGAGTTCTAATTAATCATATAGAGAAGTTTTTGAAGGCACCCTATATGATCCGTTAATTCTGATTAACCGGCCAAACTTATGTTAATTAATTTAAAATAAATCCATTTTTTGTAAATTGGCTAGATATTATGCCCTTTGTTTCAAAATAGAAAATAATAAGACAATATTTGACGTTAATATCGGCCAACTTCTTGTAGAAAAACGTTAACCCCAAAGAGTCCTTTAATAAACCCAATAACTAAAGAGTCATTCTTGAAAAGGTTAAGTATTAGAAAAGAAAGTGTTCATATGTACTTTTAGAAAACTACTCAACTGGGACTTAACGATCTTGTATTTACTAAAGCCTAATTCAATATCATTAGAAAAGGTTTTGTTGGAAAGTTTTTGAAAGCACCATTCGAAAAAGAAATATTAAATTCTTATATCTAAAGGCTACACTATATGTGATTAAAATAGTAGCGATTATAGGTAGTAAGAAGTAAAAATATAGCACAACTAAATACACTAAGCTAACATGAATATAAACTCAAAAGAATTGGAGGAAAACTCAAATCACACAAGTAAAGTCAAATGAACAATAAGGAAAGAAAGACGCCATAGGCATCCCCAAACATTTAGCTTGTTTTCTTGATATCCGATACATCTAAGGAGTGAGAGGCATCGACACCATGTGCTGGAAAACAAAGATATAGCTAAAGCTCGGAAGAAACCATGAATTGATCAAAACATCCGGAATCACAAATATCAAGCGAAAAGAAAGATCATAGACCTTTTGGGGTGCAGCAAACATGGGCAGAATCAGGGACTATCTCATGTACTGCTAGAAGCAAATGGAGACGGAGAAGTATATAGCAAGCTAGAATTTTAGAAGAAGAGCAGTAAGTTTCAGGGGATAGAGGCTGCTGCTAAACCATTAGGTCTTGGGGGTGAAAGGGGTGGCTAACCACCATTTTTTTGTGAAAGTGAGCGGCTGAACCCCTTAAAATTTTGGGGTGAAAGGGGGGCGGCTCCATCCCCTGTCCCCAACGGACTTCAAGCGTTGATCTTTTATAGGTAAAAATCTAGGGTTCTTGATTTGGGCGGTATTTCGAAATTGAGTGAAAGCTATTGAACAATTGAAATTTGAACGTTGATGTTGCAGAAAAAATTAAATGAGCCGCAGAACTTCTTGATCCGAAATAGCAATGGAAAGTCTGCCATGGTTGAGCAACAATGGAACTTTGTGAGAAAAAGGAAAGGGAGAAACATACGACTGTTTAGGAGAGAGATAATAGGAATTAGGGTAGGAAAAGATATTATGATGGGAGAGATCCTAACCATTAGATTAGATGACGGATGAAATTAATGTTGAAATTAGAGATCCTAAATAAGCAGACGTGGTTATTGATGTTGAAATTAATGTGTTACAATTATTATTTTCAAGGACTGGCATGTAATAACAAATGTCTGCTATGGCTTCTACACTAACCAATGTCGTGGCTGGTGGAGATGAGCTAACTCAAGGCTTGGCTGATGATCTGGATTTTCTCATTTGTCTCATTTGTCTGCACGTTATCTGGTTTTCAGAGGAAAAAGGGGATGTAAAGAGCAAAGCAGACAATGGTTCCTGCTTGGCTGTTTTAATAATAGATCATTAGGTGTGCAAATCCATTTTGTTTGTTTAGGTTCACAGTGTCGTATTTGCAAATCCTTTTGATAGTTTCCTTTGTTTAACTACAGTAATTTGTTATTCCAGTTTTTTCAGCATACTAGTTTTAGTGTACGTGCGCTGCACGTGTAATTAGCGTCAATCAATAAAATATATGTAGATGAAGAACATGCAAACCAGCGCCCCTATGCGCCTTTATCAACACAAAAAGAAAGAAAGAAAAAAAGAACATGTAAATCAAGTTATCAAATACTAAGTTTTAAATTGTCTATAATAAATTAATATTTTAAGATAAGTAACTCTTTACAGAGAAAAGTATAGGAAGTTGTCATTTATTTGAACGAATACCAGAAAGAAAACTAATTAATGGCAACTAACTTAGAATATATTTTTTCTTCTAATGTTTAATTCTTTTTATTTTTAATGTTTGCATATTTAATAGTTTGACTCTTACTACTATATTATAATTTATTTTATTATAAATTTTGAAAAGAATGACTTGAATTTTTCGCAAATTAGTTAAATCAAAGACTTTTTTGGTTAATTAGGGTTGCTCTTAACATTTAAGAGGTTTTTTTGGTTGATTCAAATCTTAATAATAACTCATCCCAAGTTTTAAATACTTAATTGTAATTATAATTTTTATCCAATAAAATTTTTACGTTCAATATAATAAAAAAATAGGGTACACACATCGCGCGCGTATCCTATCTCAATGAGTGTTTGAGTTATGAAATAAAAGTGTAAGTTCCCGATAATATTCATTAATATTGGCATTGTACATATAACTAACTCAATTAAGAAAAAAACGTCTCATAGAAATCCTCAATCATCTGTTAATAATTCAATTTAAAATTTATACCACTTTTAATAAATAAAGTTAGCATGCTTCCTTTTCAATTTCAGTAGTGTACATAGTCATTGAAAACATAAATTGAGGATAGAACTTCGCACATATAGCAAACAACTAATAATCCATGAGTTTCAGATGAACACAAAATCAAAGTGCCCTAAAAATGAGAAAAGACATTCAAAAAGAATATTAAAGTAAGCTACTAAAATACATCAGAGAATAGCTCATAATTATATTTGAAAGAGTATATGGCGTATCATTCTTTAAGTGGAATTAGTATTTAAATAATTCTAATATTGATTAACTCTATTTATTTGAAAATAATTAGTTTTATAACAATTCCAAAATTTATTTTTAAAAGGTAAAATGATCAATACACATTTCGATTGGAGATCACGTATTTCTTCTTAATTTGAAGGGCATATCTTTTGAAAAATCTTACGAAAATTGTAGTAATTCCTGTAACATGATATTGAATCTAAAACGATTGATATATCTATTTTTGATAATTAAATTTCGATATTTATTATATATTTTTATTATGATTCTTCAAAAGATCATCAATAATTTTTTTTTTTTTTAGATATTTGGAATAAAGAGGGTCGTCATATAGTCTTTAGAAGAAACTGATTCACACGTAAAACAATTGAGCACATATATTTTATATTAATTTGAAGGGCATATCCTTTGGAGTAAGCTTACAAATATTGTAGTCATTTTTGTCATATAATATTAAATCTAACATGATCAAAATCGTTACATATTTTTCATCAAATTAACAATAATTAAAAAGTGTATCTTTATTTTAGAGCTATTGGAATGAACGGCTAGGTCATATAGTTTATAAGAAAAAATGAATAATTAAGTAACGATGTAAGGTTTAAAACTAACTAATACTGAATGTGTATTTTACAACGAATAACTTATTACGTATAAATAAATCTTTAGAGAGCCATTTACTGAATAAATGAAAAATAAAATATAATAATAAATATCAACTTATTTTGAATACTTATTATTTCATTCTTATTTCTTCTATTTTGAATTTTAACCAAGTTATTTTTTAGTACTATATTATAATTGATTCGACTTTATTTTCTAATTTCTTTCATCATCAGTGGTCTTTTTTATTGAAATATATCTATTTAAGCCAAGATTTTTGTCAACCTGAAGATAGTTTTACTTGTATGATGAATTTGAAAAATAATGAAGTTAACTTTTTTTCTAATTAGCTATTTCAAATATTTAATTATTTATTTTCAGCAATAAAAGATAATTATAATTGATTCGACTTTATTTTCTAATTTCTTTCATCATTGGTGGTCTTTTTTATTGAAATATAACTATTTAAACCAAGACTTTTGTCAATCTGAAGATAGTTTTATTTGTATGATGAAATTTAAAAAATAATTAAATTTTTTTTGCTAATTAGCTATTCCAATTACTTAATTATTTATTTTCATCAATAAAAGATAATTATCGTTTATTTATTTAAATTCTTAATATTAGGTCATACCAAATTTCAAATAATCGATTATAATTATATTTTATCGAATGAAAATTCTTTTGTCAAATTGTAAGAAAATCAAATGAGTGAAAAATAGTTTTGTATATTTTAAATTATTTTAGTATATAAAAGAGTTTCACCTAAATTAAAACATAAAAAAAGTTACTCTGTCATCTTTCAAGAACATCGTACGTCCTCTTTCTTTTTTGATTGAATTCTTGGTATATGTTCAAAGGGATAAACTTCTAAATACCAAGTGGTTACGTCCTATTTGGTTAGCAGTTTTAATTCTCAGCTTTTCTTGCCATCTATATATAATTTAAGTGTAAAAATTTATATAAAAATGTTAATATTTTAGAACTTTCAAATATCAAAATTTTTCTACGTAATCCAATTAAGGAAGAATGTAATATATAAAATTTAGTTGATTTTGTAGTCCTAAATATTAGAAAAATAATTAAATGAGTTTTCCTACATATAAGGAAAATAATTAAACGAGCATTCATACATATAAGGAAAATAATTAAATGAGTATTCCTACATATTAGAAAAATAATCAAATTACTATTTTATCCAATGTAAACTCTATTTTAAAAGATTAAAAAAGGCGAACGACATTTCACTAAGGGTCATCGTGCTTTTAATATAATATAGATAAGTCATGAGGTTAGATAGAGTTTTTTTTTTTTTTTTTTTGCCAAATATGTAGACAACCCATTTAACTTGGCACCATTTTTCATTTTGACACTCTATCTCTGTCTTGTTCCATTTTGGCCCTTCAACTCTATTTTATATGTTTCATTTTGGCTCTCCAACTCTATTTTTTATGTTTCACTTTAACACAAAAGCTGAAACCAGTGCAACAAATATTGCGCGTGTGTATGTACAAATATGAGTTGTAATAAATATCCAATTAAATGTTGCCAGCTAATTTTTTGGGATAATGCATAAAATCCACCCCCATCCTATGACCCATTTGCCAACTACACACCTTTTCTTTTCGGGGGTCCTATTACCCCCCTGAACTATTTTAAAGCGTAATAAATACCACCTTAAGTGCTGACGTGACATAGAGAGTGTGCACACTCTCTTAAAGGCAAGTGGAAGATCAAGTAGCGGGTATCTTCACAAGCCCTTTGAGATCGACTGCTTCCTCAGTGTCTCTTGAAATGCCTAACTCAGTGTATCTTCATAAGGGGATGTTGGATATAGTAAAATAAATTCATCTTAAGTATGTGAATTTTCTAGTTCACGTGTTAGAAAATTGAAAATTAATCCAACGAATCATAGTCAATTTTCGTAGTTTTAATCATAATCCATCGAAAACTAATGGATGTCAAACTACGAAAATTAATACGGATAACTTACTTATGTATCATTGTCATTTAACCTTAAGTACTCAAAGTAATCCATCGAATCTAGTAAAATCATGAGGAAATAGTTTGGAAAAGATTACCGTCATCTTGATTTTGTGTGTCGGTGCAGTTAAAAGCATTAGTACGAGTGGCACAATGACAAGCAAAGGTTGCGGAATGGCAAGCAATATCGAATCAATATTTGCCGTCAAATTAATTGAAAACCCGTCGGAAATGGCTGTTCTCAGACCTACAGGCGTGTGTATTTCACCACCTTGCACGCATCTGGTTGTTGATTTTTAAGGGGTAAATTATTACACTTTAAAATAGTTCAGGGAGGTAATAGGACCCCCGAAAAGAAAATGTGTGTAGTTGGCAAATGGGTCATAGGATGGGGTGGGTTTTATGCATTATCCCTAATTTTTTCATCCATGTCAAATGGGTCAATACTAAAATACCCGAACCCGACTGTATTTCTTATCCACTGTGTCCCTACCTTTATTCTCTATGTTCCAAACTTTTCATTTGCCGATTTTATATTTGGCCCGTTTAGATGAAATAAGCCCACAAAAAATATGACCGGGTTCAGGTATTTTAGTATCGGCCCGTTTGATATGGATGAAAGAACTAGGTAAAGACATTTAATTGGATATTTATTACACCTCAGATTTGTGTATACACACGCGCTATATTTTTTGTACTAGTTTTAGCTTTTGTGTTAAAGTGGAACATAAGAATAGAGTTGGAGGGCCAAAATGAAACATATAAAATAGAATTGAAGGGTCAAAATAGAACAAGATAGAGATAGAATGCCAAAATAAAAAATGGTGTCAAGTTGAATGGGCTGCATATATATTTGGCCTTTTTTTTTTCTTCTATCATTTTATAAGTCATGAGGTTAGGAAGAGCCTTTTTTTTTTTCTTCTATCATTTATTAAGTCATAAGGTTAGGCAGAGCCTTCTTTTTTTCTTCTATCATTTTATAAAACTATTGCTGCAGCTAAGGATATATGATGACAAATCGAGAGAAGGTCCTTAATATATGTCATACCATTACTGAAGTATCTGATAAACAATTAAGCATGTCGACATGTCTGCGTCAAAGTAAAAGTATTTTTAGTTCTTGCTTCTGTCTTCATCAGAGGATGCCAGTTAGATGTTTATATATTTATGAAGAAGATTTTTTAGGGTCTGTTCCATTACACTGTTATTTTAGAAAAATAAGTTACATTTTATCTACATATTCATCAAAGCCTAGATCAAAAAGATTCTGTATTTGTTTATTTATAGACTAAAATCTATATTATTGAGGATGGGAACGTGCAATCTATATATATTAAAGGAATAAAGTTTGCATTGTGATTAAGCAAAGTGACTAGCTATTAAGAAGTTACTTGGCAATCTTAGAATAAAGAGATGATTAATTATTGAAATCAAAATGGAAACAAATTAATTCACATTTTGATTTACCTTTCTTCCCTTTAATAATTAATGGAAAGGAAGAGGAAAATTAATTAACGCAAGTAATCTTTAATCCAGATCCATATCTTTTCTTAAGTAGTTCAAATCAAGTTACACACTGTAAAAATAAATTTAATAAATATATTAAATTGAAAGATAAGAAATTTTGAATTAAAATAAAATAATTTTAATCTATATATCGATCAAAGAAATAATATTTGTATTGTGGTTAAGCAAAGTAGCAAACTATTATCAAGTCATTTGACAATTTTAGGATAATATTTATAATAACATTTAATTTAAAGTGAAAGGTAAGATTTTTTTTAGTTTAAATGGGAAGATAGTAAATAAGATTTTTCTAAAGATACGACATGGTGATATATATTAAAGGAATAATGTGTGCATTGTGGTTAAGCTAAGTGACAATCTATTATAAAGTCATTTGGCGATTTAGGACAATATGTATAATAACATTTAATTTAAATTGAAAGGTAAGATTTTTTTTTTAATTTAAATGGGAAGATAGCAAATAAGATTTTTCCAAAAATACGACCTACTGCCTATTTTAACTAATAAATTTTTAATTAAAAAATTGAATTTAAAGATAAATATAATACCCCTATTTTTGAACTAATTTTAAAGATAAAGATGTAAGTATTATAAGCTCCCTCCTTAAGTCAATTGGTAGCCTACAATAAAGCCACAATGCATAAAAGTTAATAATCAGTTATTTAGTTATTTAAAATAATAAAATAAAATATTTAATAATAAGAAACATAAATTAAAAAAAAAAATTATCCATTCAAATCTATATCTATATGTCACGACCCAATTCCCAAACCCGATCGTGATAGCGCCTCTCGTGAAGACAAGGCCAGCCAACTGACCCAAATCGTTTATAACAATTTTTTTTTAAACATAATGAATAGAAATACAACTTAAATAACATTGGTTAACAATATTTACAACCCAACTTAGCCCGACCGGGGTGTCACAAGTCATGAGCATCTAAGAAGTAGGAACAGAACTACATGGCCAAATATATATAAAATGGAATCTGGAATCCAAAAGATAAGTCCGGTTCCGCGAACGCTGGCAGTCACCTTGCTCAGCTACAATAGCAATACCCTCAACCAACTCAAAACTCGCTACCGGGTGGACAATACCTCCATCTGCACGTGAGGTGCAGGGAGTAAAGTGAGTACTCCAACTCAGTGAGTAATAGCAATAAATAACAACTGAAAGTAAGAAATCCTGTAAGAACACTACACAGTTCTATAACCAACAGTAAGGGCAGTAAAGATCAGCTAATCAGGGAAAACTAGTAAAAATCTCCTACAGTTCGACAATTTACCAATATTGCTGCACCTCACAGCTCGATCCATACCTAATACCGCTGCGACGTGCAGCCCGATCCAAATATAATATATACTACTGCGGTGCGTAGCCCGATCCAAATATAGTATATACTACTGCGGTGCATAGCCCGATCCAATAATAATAGTCGACTGCGCTCACTGGGGGTGTGTGCAGACTCCGGAGGGGCTCCTACAATCAAAGCGCTATAATACTGCGGCGTGCAGTCCGATCCACATAATATATCACTGCGGCGTGCAGTCCGATCCATATAATATATCACTGCGGCGTGCAGTCCGATCCATATAATATATCACTGCAGCGTACAGTCCGATCCATATAACATACTACTGCGACGTGCAGTCCGATCCATACACGTATATGTATATACTGCTGCGGCGTGCAGCCCGATCCGGTGTATATCAAATACCCTCACTATGGGGTCCTTGACCCCTCTCAGTCAATATAGATTTGGCCTCTCGAGCCCACTCAGCTAAGATGGGGTTTCCAACCCTAGGTATTCCTCATTTAGAGTGCAAATTGCTAAGACCGGTTCACATTATGTTTCACAGTTTAAGAATATGAATGAGAGTATAATTTCAACAGGTAAAGTGAGGTCAATTAGCCCAACATGCTCTCTAAGGGTCCGACAGATTGGCACAAGACCCCAAACATGGCAACTAGCCCAAAATATACTGATACTAACTCAGTCTCAGTCAAAAGTACATCAGAGTCATGAATCGGGATGGACCGAGTCCGAATCCCCAACAGTAACATCACCACGCTTATCATGTAGCGCGTATCTCATCTCAACATAGCACTACATAGTGTAAATACGGGGTTTCCAACCCTCGATACATCATTTATAACCATTACTCACCTCAAGCCGGCCGAAATCCTAACTCTCCATGCGCTTTCCTCGCAAATCAACCTCCTCATGCGTAGAATCTGGCCAAAACTACAAGAATTCGTTATGATAAGATAATGGGACATAACCCAATTGAAAGAACTCGAAAAATACCCAAAAATACGAAGTTGGCAAAACCCGAGCCCCATGCCCACGTCTCAAAAAATTATAAAATTAACATCACCGGCTTCCTTATCTCGCCACGAGTTCATACATACCAAATTCACAAAATCGGAGTCCATTTGACCCCTCAAATTACTAGTTTAAACTCTTTCAAATTTCAAGCCCTAACCTCCATTTTTAACCTTAATTCCCTTGGATTTTCGGTGTTAATCTATGTTTTTATACCATAATAACATAATCTAAGACCAAAAATCCATACCTGATGAAAACTCTCGAAACCCTCTTCAAAATCGTCCAAAAATCGCCTAAGTCCGAAGCCCCAAATGTTTTCTCCTTCAAAATTCGTGAAGGGGACTTAATATTGTTTTGCCCAGTCATTTCCGCTTATGCGGTCCATGCACCGCACCTGCGGCTTCTGCTTGTGCGGTCAAAATACCGCTTATGCGGTTCAACTTAAAAATCCCAAGGCCGCTTATGCGGTCCAAAATCGCATCTGCGGTGACCGCTTATGTGGAACCAAGTCCGCTTCTGCAGAATTGCCCAGGCCTTCACACCGCATCTGCGGAACTTCCAATGCGGCCCCTTTTCCGCAGATGCGGAAATACCAGGTACCAGAAGTTCAAAACATACCAAAACTCCAGAACTCTCTGTTTAACCACCCGAATTCACTCCGAGGCCCCCGGGACCTTAACCAAAAGCACATACATGATCTGTTACCTTATCCAAACTAGCTCGAATCATCAAAACACTACCGTTAACATCAAAATCCTTAAATTTTATCAAATCAAAGCCTAAGATTAATCAAAACTTCCAAAACTCACATTCGATCAAAAACCCGACCTAAACACCTCTGAATCAATTGAAATTTTGCACACAAGTCCAAAATCACCTAACGGAGCTACTGCAACTCTCGAAATTCCATTCCGACCCTCGGATCAAAATTTTACCTATTAACCGGCTATCGCCAAAATTCTAACTTCGTCAATTCAAACCTAATTCTACATCGGGTCTCCAAAATCACTTCCGATCACGCTCCTAAGTCACAAATCATCCCCCGAAGCTAACCGAATCACCGAAAATCACATCCGAGCCCTCTAACTCAATAGTCAACATCCGGTTGACTTTTCCAACTTAAGCTTCCTTCTAGGAGGCTATGTGCCTCATTTCCAACTAAAACCAATTCAATTCTATCTGATCCATTCAAATACTGATATTGAAACATAGAGCAACATACTATGGGGGAAACGGGGCGGTAACTCACGTGACAACAGGTCGGGTCGTCACATCCTCCCCAACTTAAACAAACGCTCGTCCTCGAGCGTACCCAGAGTTGTCCTAGAAGCCAACCAAGAACTGAACAACCTTACCAGGCATATACCCCGGGTGATCCCACGTCACCCTATCTCTTATAGGTCCGACAACATAACATGGCTGAAATTACCCAATTCAGTCTAGCCCATAATTCACAGAACTACCTTTTTACTTCTGAAACCATCAATACGATCAAACTTCGCACCTATACTTTGAATAGTCCCGAACCAGCTGTAATAATCCATACTTGCAACCTCAATGAAATCACATGATATACCACACAATCCAGTACCTGAAATAATAACTTCTATTCACAGCAGCTGTCCTCAACAACCATATACCGATAGAAACCTCTTATTAGCTAAAGTCCCATTCCAACACTTCCTATCCTACCAATGATAATGAAACACACAGCAAACCGTAACCATTTCTCAGATCAACCACTCATGAAACCACTTCCTTTTTTACCAATACCATAGCAGATTTTCGAAATCATGCTCAAAATCAGAACCTCACGTCAATATTCAGAATAAACTTGAACCTCGATATTATTCTTCCAACAAGCTGTAATCAAATCTGTTCGTGTTCATTAATGACCCCAACGATCACCTCGAATTCAACGCACCACTTTGGTGATATGACACCTCATCACAGGCCTAAGCCACAACTTGCATAATCCACGCACCAATGATGGGCGGTCTGAACGTACTCAATTTATGACAAATAACTCCAATAAAAGAGCTGTAACTCAAACTCCTCAGTACCATCACAACACAAGGCTGGGACCCCCTCCCACATCATAGAAATAGAATACCTGAATCTACCCCGAAGGGTCTAATCTCCATGTAGCCTTGCTACAATGCGCGATCTTATCCAAACACTTATTACACATGAAGCACCTCAAGTCACCATGCTCAAAATAGATAGCCACGCACAGACTGGTGTCTGAAACCAAGCAATCCATCACACCCCATGGTGTGGCAAGTAATATACACCATTTAATCCTGAAAGGACACAACCGATGTGCCATTTGCAGAGCAACACCCAATATGGACTTTCCTCAGAAACCAGGAAGCAAGACATACCAAGTAACATATGGGAAACTATTCTCAACATCACACTGTTGCGGCGTGCAACCCGATCCAGATGACATACCCGTGGCGGCGTGCCACTCGATCCACACAAATATCTCACATAGGGAGATACATATCGAGCCAAATTTGCTCATTATCAAGAAGCCTGAAGCCGCTCCTCCCACTACTATAACTTCCTGCCGGAGTCGTACGATACGGTGCTCGACACCAAGTCAATATCGAAATCCATAATCTCATCCGTCGACATGCCCGGCCACCAGGAACGCATCCGAAGAGTCCCTCAATACCGGGACCGAATCAATAGTAGAAACCTCTACACCGACATTCGCCACAAAGGCCCAGTTAAGGAAAGCAATCATTCCCAGCCGTCCGCCGGTCCTTGGAACACAACCATTCAGCTAGAACATAGTCCGATGCACCTCGCCACGCAACCTGTGGCCTTTTCCGACATAGCCCATAGCACAATAGTCTGGAATAATCCAACACTGAGACAACCAGTCTACACCCCAATATCATATCCAGAATCTAATATTCCAAGCAAAGAAAGATCCACTAGGACTTCCAAACCCCCAATAGCCGCTAACGGTACAAATACACACTATCCACAACCACTACATAGCCTGAACATGAGAACTCAAAGTCTCCAGCTCCACATAGCACACGAATTACTATACCGGATCCCAACTTTTGCAGTATAAATACATATTACACCTCGAGTACCCAATCATTCCACGAAAGATATTCTAAAATTTCCCCTGTGCCACCAAACAAACTCAGATATCAACAGTCGACCTATCAAGAAAATGTCGCAACACTACCGAAGTGCCATCAACTTAATCACATTGTCCTTTTTCTGAAACATATAGCTTTGTCAAATCATTATGACTAGCGACACTGTTTCCTTAGTCATATGAGGATCATTCACCCTAATCCTCTGAAGATCGATTCTTAAATCACCTGCAGCTGCCCGTGCTGCTTAAGAATTTAATGACTTTCCATTCTGAACTGAACCGAACCTTACACACACAAATCCCAATCCTCCACAACATATCGCATATACCATGCCACACTAGGATAACATGAGAACTTTTATCTCCCTTCCGCGCAGCAGAAATCGACGAACTCAACTAGTCAAGAACTCTCATTGATCCCATTTAGAAGAAAAATCATTACACACTCCATGCTTTGCATACCCATAGGAAATATACTCATCTTCAAACCACGGTAAAACCCAACAAGAACATCTCTGCCAACTCCATTTGTACAAGCTAAACTGCCAGGACTGAATCCTTCTGTCAAACCCAAGCTGAGCAAGCCGTCAAAACCCAAGAGCATTGCTGCAAAATGCCTGTAAAAGCTCATTACCTCGAACACATACAAAGAATTAATCATATCCTTACCATACCGATTCGGTCTACTATCAAGCTATTCCATCTATCAAATTTCTCTTTTTATTCATCATCCACTTGATATTTCTCCCTCGCTGTAGCATCACAATGCCTCAATCCAGGCTTACCACACGAGACTCGCACATAAGATCACACTGTTCTAACCCATGAGCCACTGAATATTCTCTCAAACGTTCCCATAAATACCACGTTCTAGAATACTTTACTTTGAAGAACTTCCTGCGAATTTGAATTCGTTACCATTACCTTCCAGATACTGATACATATGATCCCATAATTGAGATAAAAATACCACAAGCCTCGACATTTTCCGATGAAAATACAGTCTCTGACCACATTCACGACCTTGAGACACCTGATTGTTACATGTAAAATCTTGAACATATTAGAATCATTCTCGAAAGTCATTCACTCCTATTCCGACTGCAAATTACCTAACTTAACGAATAGAACCACTTGTGCCTTATTAGCACTCTGGCACCGTAAGACATAATCTCATTCCAATACGAACGAATATCTTCCTTCTCTATACACTGAGCATCCTTTATCAACAACAGCTCAAGACATCCTATTATTTTTTCACATCTACGAAGCGCCATATAACCTTTATCAAAATTTTGCTTCACTCGTGCCATCCTCAGCTCATTCTCTGTAACCAGGACCGATCAGCCAGCATACCTCGTAACGGAAATAACATAGCACATAACTGTGCGATCAGCTAATCAACAGCAACCTCCCCAACTTGTCTCGAAGCCATCTATCAGGACACATTTAATAACCCATAACACTTTTACTCTAATGATGCCACAATATTATAGCGAGATTAAACTCAAATCATCTACTAGTTTAGAAAAACACAGATCCTCGAATACTGAAATCCTCTACAAACCTCCCATTCATCCCCGCATCAGCTGAGTCCACTCTCTGAAGCGACCCAAATTTTCAAATTACAACACGTACCTTTCAATTACACATGAGATCTTCTAACAATATAAATAAGAATCGTACCCCTTAAGAACACCCCGCAGGAGATAACCCACCTGCTTCGCCTCAGCATAATATTTCCATATACCTTCCACCGTCACACACCTTAAACAGTCGACTAGTCTTTCTGAGTCTGAACTCAAATCGCAATATGTTATTTACTTCATTCCCAACTAGGAGACTTGAAAAGATTCTTCACGCACCCATAACTCGGGGCAACACATCCAATCACAATGGAAATTAAACACTTAATGGTTCATTTATTATCCAACAGACTTCTTCGTCATTACCAAGTCATATAGAAACATTACACAGCACCATCATACTCATTACGTAGCTATCCAGCTGCCATTCCCATAATTAGGTACAATACTGAACATATAAGTTCATAACATCAGCTCACAAAATCAGCACCTTGGCGCTCAAGCCATAAGCAAAGATCCGGTCTCAAGTCCTCCAGACTGGCCCAACATCAAACTCATGGGATCACATCTCGCCTCTTGATCGGGGAATCACCAGCCATCAAGGCACATATAATACTGAGCGCTCATGTGCACATACCGACGTGTGGAAGGAATTTCAAGAGTTATGTCTCAAGTTGAATCAAGTACGCACGATAAGAATTCCAAGAAAGTGAAGCTTTCCTAAAGGTTCTGCAGCCTCTCGAGGATAAATACAGACGTCTCCATACCGATCCGCGAGACTCTACTAAACCTGCTCATGACTCGTGAGACCTAGTAACCTAGACTCTGATACCAACTTGTCACGACCCAATTCTCAAACCCGGTCATGATTGCGCCTCTCATGAAGACAAGGCCAGCCAACTGACCCAAATCGTTTGTAATAAATTTTTTTTAAAATATAATGAATAGAAATACAACTTAAATAACATTGATTAACAATATTTACAACCCAACTCAGCCCGAACGGGGTGTCATAATTCACGGGCATCTAAGAAGTAGGAACAGAACTACAAGGCCAAATATATATAAAATGGAATCTGGAATCCAAAAGATAAGTCCGGTGCCACGAACGTTGACAGTCACCTTGCTCAGCTACAATAACAATACCCTCAACTAGCTCAAAACCCGCTACCGGGTGGACAATACCTGCATCTACACGCGAGGTGCAGGGAGTAAAGTGAGTACTCCAACTCAGTGAGTAATAGCAATAAATAACAACTGGAAGGAAGAAATCATGTAATAACACTACACGGTTCTATAACCAACAGTAAGGGCAGTAAAGATCAACTAATAAGGGAAAACTGGTAAAAATCTCCTACAGTCCGACAATTTACTAATACTGCTGCGGCGTGCAGTCCGATCCATACCTAATACCGCTGCGACGTGCAGCCCGATCCAAATATAGTATATATTGCTGCGGCGCGCAGTTCGATCCAATAATAATAGTCGACTACGCTCACTAGGGGTGTGTGCAGACTCCAGAGGGGCTCCTACATCCCAAGCGCTGTAATACTGCGGCGTGCAGTCCGACATAATATATCACTGCGGCGTTCAGTCCGATCCATATAATGTATCACTGTGGTGTGCAGTCCGATCCATATAATATATCACTGCAGCGTGCAGTCCGATCCATATAATATATCACTACGACGTGCAATCCGATCCATATAACATACTACTGCGGCGTGCATTCCGATCCATATATGTATATATATATACTGTTGCGGCGTGCAACCCGATCCGGTGTATATCAAATACCCTCACTATGGGGTCCTTGACCCCTCTCAGTCAATATAGACTTGGCCTCTAGGGCCCACTCAGCTAAGACGGGGTTTCCAACCCCATGTATTCCTCATTTAGAGTGCAAATTGCTAAGACCGGTTCACATTATGTTTCACAGTTTAAGAATATGAATAAGAGTATGATTTCAACAGGTAAAGTGAAGTCAATTAGCCCAACATGCTCCCTAAGGGTCCTACAGATCGGCACAAGGCCCCAAACATGGCAACTAGCCCAAAATATACTGATACTAACTCAATCTCAGTCAAAAGTACATCAGAGTCATGAATCGGGATGGACCGAGTCCGAATCCCCAACAGTAACATCACCACGCTCATCATGTAGCGCGTATCTCATCTCAACATAGCACTACATAGTGCAAATACTAGGTTTCCAACCCTCAGTACATCATTTATAACCATTACTCACCTCAAGCCAACCGAAATCCTAGCTCCCTTGCACTTCCCTCACAAATCAACCTCCTCGTGCGTAGAATCTGGCCAAAACCACAAGGAATACGTTATGACAAGCTAATGGGACATAACCCAATTGAAAGAACTCGAAAAACACCCAAAAATACGAAGTTGGCAAAACCAGAGCCCCGGGCCCACGTAAAAATTATAAAATTAACATCACCGGCTTCCTTATCTCGCCACGAGTTCATACATACCAAATTCACAAAAATCGGAGTCCATTTGACCCCTCAAATCACTAGTTTAAACTCTTTCAAGTTTCAAGCCCTAACCTCCATTTTTAACCTTAATTCCCTTGGATTTTCGGTGTTAATCCATGTTTTTATACTATAATAACATAATCTAAGACCAAGAATCCATACCCGATGAAAACTCTCGAAACCCTCTTCAAAATCGTCCAAAAATCGCCTAAGTCCCAAGCCCCAAATGTTTTCTCCTTCAACATTCGTGAAGGGGACTTAATATTGTTCTGTCCAGTCATTTCCGCTTATGCGGTCCATGCACCGCACCTGCGGCTTCCGCTTGTGCGGTCAAAACACCGCTTATGCGATTCAACTTAAAAATCCAAGGGCCGCTTATGCGGTCCAAAACCACATCTGCGGTGACCGCTTATGCGGAACCAAGTCCGCTTCTGCAGAATTTCCCAGGCCTTCAAGGCACGCTTCTGCGACCTCCCGCACCGCATCTGCGGAACCTCTTATGCGGTCCCTTTTCCGCGGATGCGGAAATACTAGGTACCAGAAGTTCAAAACATACCAAAACTCCAAAACTCTCCGTTTAACCACCCGAATTCATCCCGAGGCCCCCGGGACCTCAATCAAAAGCATATACATGATCTTTTACCTTATCCAGACTTGCTCGAATCATCAAAACACTACCGTTAACATCAAAATCCTTAAATTTCATCAAATCAAAGCCTAAGATTAATCAAAACTTCCAAAACTCACATTCGATCAAAAACCCAACCTAAACACCTTCGAATCAACTGAAATTTTGCACACAAGTCCAAAATCACCTAATGGAGCTACTCCAACTCTCGAAATTCTATTCCGACCCTCGGATCAAAATCTCACCTATCAACCGTATATCGCCAAAATTCTAACTTCGCCAATTTAAGCCTAATTCTACACCGGGTCTCCAAAACCACTTCCGATCACGCTCCTAAGTCACAAATCATCCCCCGAAGCTAACCAAATCACCGGAAATTACATCCGAGCCCTCTAACTCAATAGTCAACATCTGGTTGACTTTTCCAACTTAAGCTTCCTTCTAGGAGGCTAAATGCCTCATTTCCAACTAAGACCAATTCAATTCTATCCGATCCATTCAAATACTGATATTAAAATATAGAACAACATAATATGGGAGAAACGGGGCGGTAACTCACGTGACAACGGGCCGGATCGTCACACTATACATAAGATAAGTATATCATATATATAACATAAATTAATAAGTCATAAAAATATTGGTAGTTTTCTATACAAATAATAAAAAGTTTATCTCTTTATAATTTTGATGAATTTAAAATTTTAGTTTAGTAAAAAAAATTACATTATTTAAATTATTAATAACTTACAATTGAGAAAATTAATCAAACATTACGGTAGAAAAAAATGACGAAAAGATAGGGATAAGGATAATTTTATGATAGTTATACTTTGAATTAATTGAAAAATATAATATAAATAAATAACGCAAAAAAAATTATTGATAAATTTTGACAATTGGAGAATTTTTAACAGTATAGCATAAGTTTTAAGAATAAAAATATTTCTAGAGTAAGAAAAGACATATTATATTAAAAGAGAAGTAGTATCAAGATATTAAGTCAATGGCCAAGATTATAAAAATCACATTAATAAATAGATAATACTAAATACTTGCTAATGTAATAAAATATAAATAAGGGACAATAATTTATTTGAATACTTTGTATCATTTGATTTTGTATAAATTTATTATATTTCTGCATACTAAATTAAATAAGAAAATAAAAAATAATATTTATTAAAATAATATAATATATTAGTTCATAATTTTATAAAATTAATATTCTGTCAAATTATCCGCGCATCGCGCGGGTACTGATACTAGTATAGAATGAAATCGACCAGTTGGAACTCTTCGATTTCGATCTTTATTTTTTCGCAGAATAAACACATATTTTCTTATTGGATTAAGTAAAAATATTTTCTGTCATGTGAAATAATTTTTTCCTGTTATAAATAGAATTCTATTTATGGTGAATGTATATATTTAGAGAGATTCTAGGGTTTATTACTTGGTGGCTAAGTCAACCTCTCCCTATAAATAGAAGGTTCTATTTCATTGTAATTCATCTCATATTAATAAGAATTCTCTCTCCCTACTTTTCCCTGCAATACTCTTCTTCTTCTTTTATTATTTCATAACACATTATCAGCACGAGACTCTAACCAATTAAGTAGAAGTTTTGGGATTGAATATAATGATTGTCAATAGTTCTTGAACTTCCTTCATGATTAAATTTTGATTTAAGGTAAGTATTTTATCGTATTTTTCTCTTTTATTCTATACTTTAATTTTAAATACAAGCAAAGACAACAAAGTTTGATTACACCTCTAATGGAGTTTGTAAGAAATTAATTATAACCACCTTAAGTGGTAAAATTTTCATGCCTCACCATGATCAAATTCATGTATGATTATGGGCAAAGAATGAAAACTCGTCCCATTGAATTTGCTCCATTCTCATTCCCTTAAGAGAATGTGATAGTAGTATGTAATACATTTGAAAGAAGACAAATTTATTACCATGAATAATCAATGGATGTGGACGTGGCAATAGACGAAATTATATCGTCATCATTGTGGTAATGAGAACAATAAATATTCTCAAAATAATCATTCACTATGTGAAAGTAATATTTATCATCGATTTGGCTTGAGATTTTTTAAAGCACACATAGATGAATATAATCCATTCATGATTTGAATGTGACAACACGGGGTTTATGAATATATATTCATTCTTCAAAGATATGAACGTGCTAGAGGTAGTGAATATACCACACTCACCTCTAGAAGAAGGTTTGAGATGATATAAGAAAATAATATAATTATTATGGCATGAATGATCATTGGTCACGTACCTATTGTACGCCAAAAATATTTTGGCATTGTGATTAATAAAAGACAACGATAATGCAAGAAACAGATCTTGCATATAATTTTGACCACATCCATAATCGTATAACTTTCTCTTTAAAAGAGATATTCATACATGGATGTTGATGAATTTATGGTAGTACAAAATTAATTGAGAGCTCTGGAAGAGCCAATTATTACTATTTTGAAAAAACACAATTGATTACCAATAAGGTATAGTGTTGTAGTAAGTCTCAAAGAAACTTAATTGAGTTTCTAAAGTATTCACGAAAGTGGTTGGTTATATTGAGACTATAAATAAAGAAAATATTTAATATCTTCTATTACTATAATTTGTAGCGGAGCAATATATATGCAAATAGCTACTCGCTTTATTCTCCAGTTTGTACTACACAAATAAAAGAATATCGCAATAAAGTAGATGTTTATTGATATAAAAACTCATATCATAATGAACTTGGAGTTTATTGATAATTACACACATTATGGTGTAAATCTGAAGTTTATCAATATTGATAATTTATCAGTTGGCATAATTGGTTTAGCCATATCAATTTAAGTATGATGTGGGAAAATAATAAAGAATTCACATGAGTAAATATTAAAAGAACTAGAAAGTTCTTTACGAATTCTCTTATATTGATTGTTCTCATTAATTAATAGATCAACTAAAATTGGGATTGAATCCCATGAATGCTGGAAATATCAAAGGTGAATATGGGCCCATTCACCCGCCATGTATACCACATAACATGCATCTATGGGATGGTTGCATGTGCGATTATTATTAACCCGCAACATGGCATTTGCGAGGTAACTTGCTCAATAATTTAATTTAGAGCATATTCCATATTTTCTATTCAAGAAATTCATCTTGATAAGTTGGTCTACATCACAGCTGGTTTAGCAAAATGATTTATTGAGTGCCTCCACTTAATAGTTAAACAATTACTTATGAGAACAAAGTTTTGTATATCGGTTTGATATACGTTATATACGAAAGTATATTATTTTCTCCCCTCACAAGTGATTCATGGGCAGGAACCAAATAATTTCATCTTATTATTATTGATGCGCGGTGTATATTTTGATTAACACCATAAAACATAAAGATGAGTTCTCAAAGTTGAGAAAACAAGTTAGTTTTTCTAACAAGAGGGGGAGACATGATAAACAGTTGAAAAAAAGTTACGTGGAATGAATTATCATTTGTTCATATAGATCCTCGAATAAGATAATATGAACTTGAAGTTCATAAAAGGTAATTTATGTGCAATATATTGCAAAGCATGCCAGATGCATTTGTTGACCCAAATAAAGTAACTATACTCTCATTGCAAATGCTCCTATTAAGTCCTAGAAGGACAAAGTCTATGGTACGTTTAAAGCGTATAGTCAAATTGGTTTCAAATAAACTTCTTGATATAAAAGATGAGCAAAAGATCAAAATGATCATAATAAAGGAGGCAAGTGATCTAGAAGATCACATAACATAACACTTCATAAAATCTCGTGAGAGATTCAGGTACCTGAATATATGAATGAAGATATCTCTATGTTATGTCTTTATGAAAAATAAGGAGGTTGGAACCGATATAAAATGTTTGTCGACGATATCTATGATAGCGCTAAGTATAGATGAGGTTCTTAAATCTAGAGAAACAATTCAAGTAGAATTGGTTTTATATGAAAGACATGTTGTTTTGGACCTGCAGTTCAAACACTTGAAAGTATAAAATCAATAGTGTGTGCAATCGTTTTTATTTATCTTATATGTCTAGCATGACATGAAAAGTTGATATGCATCTAAAGTCTATTTAAATGGATTATTTGACTATATTTATATGACAATCCCCAAATGATTTAAATTGCTTGAAGCATATACAATCTTGATCTTGAAGTACCACATCCTCAATGTAATTTATGCACAAATGTATCTTGCTATAACTATAAGCATGATAATGTGATAACGAGAATATCTCCATAGAGATATTGAAGAGCCATTCTACGATATTTATGAAGACATTATATCTCTATCAAGAATGATGATTTCAAGGTGCAATATATTCATTCAAGTTAATATGGCTGATTTCTTTATCAAATCTCTACCAAAGATCTTTTGAAGATGGTGCACAAGATTGGAATGCAAAGGCTCAAGGATGTGAATTGACGCTCTCATCAGGGGGAGTTAATGCGCGTTGCACTCTTTTTCCCTTACAAGTTTTTGTCCCACTGGGTTTTCCTTGCAAAGTTTTTAACAAGGCAACCAATATGCGCATTTCTAAACATGTGTACTTTTTTTCCTTTTCTAGATTTTTTTCCCATTGTGTTTTATTTTAGTTAAGGTTTTAACAAGGCACATTATCTGTTGAATAGACATTCAGGGGGAGTATTATAAATAGAATTCTATTTATGGTGAATGTCTATATTTATAGAGATTCTAGGGTTTATTACTTGGTGACTAAGTCAACCTCTCCCTATAAATAGAGGGTTCTATTCCATTGTAATCCACCCCATATCAATAAGAATTCTCTCTCCCTATTTTTCTTTGCAATACTTTTCTTCTTCTTTCATTGTTTCATAACATTTCCACTATTAATGTGCCATCTCCAATTATAGACAAAAAATGAGTTAATTTTATCCATGGTCATTGAACTTTTGTGTTTATTACCCAAAAGTCACTTTTTTTTTTAACATAAAAATTATTCAACTTTGTGTTCATTACACAAAAATAACTTTTCTTTCTTTTGTTACACAAAAATCATTTTACTTTGCTCTAGTTATCACAAAAGTCACATTTATACTTGAAAAGTCTATTATACCTTGGTATTATATAAACCTTCATATATATGTAATACCTTCTATATTATATACTATATAATATATTTTTAGCTATGTATTTTATTAATAAATTAAAATAACTTAATTTTGTTTTATTTATTATTTTTATAATATATTCATATATTTAATTTTTTCTTAACGTTAATTTTAGAAATATATTAGTAGCGTTATTAAATTTATCAATAAATTTAATATATATTAGTAGAGAAATAAATCGAAAAGTATATTTTCGTGAGAAAATTCGCAGGTAAACAAACAAAGAAAGTGAGGAACAAATCATATGTTAATATGAGGAAAATCCCTAGATACTACATGCTATTTTAGTTGGGAATATTTTCTTGGGGATTTACCTGGGCAGTTGGTTATTTTGGAAATTACACTACTAGAAATTCGAGAAAATCCATCCAAAAAAATCGACCAAAGTTGGTCGGTAATGGCCAATAACCGTCCAAAATGCGACTATTAACGTACGGCCGTTTGAGGGTCGGAAGGGCATACCGACCAAAGTTGGTCGAAAATTACCGACTAACTTTGGTCGGTCAATTAAATTAAAAAAAACAGAATTGCTGAAAAATGTAGTTTTTTAACGCTACCAATATATCTTAAAAATTAAATTTAAGAAAAAATTGAATAGTCAAATTTATTGTAAGAATAATAAATAAAATAATATTAAGTTATTTTATTTATATATAAAATACATAGTTAAAAATATATTATATAATATATAATATAGAAGATATTATATAAATATGAAGGTTTATATAATATCAAGGGCATAATAGACTTTTCAAGTAAATATGTGACTTTTGTGATAACTAAAGCAAATAAATGATTTTTGTATAACAAAAGAAAGAAAAGTGACTTTTATGTAATGAACATAAAGTTGAATGATTTTTACGTAACTAAAATTAAATGTAAGTTAGAGAAGCTAAATCCGAAGGGTGTTGGTTTATACTAGGGGTGTACATGGACCGGGTTGGTTCGGTTTTTATCAAAATCAAACCAAACCAACTATATCGGTTTGGATTGGTTCGGTTTTGTCGGGGTTTTCAGGTTTTCAGGTTTTTTGTTACTTACATATTATTTCAATCTTACTTTGTTAAATATTTGATATGTATACATATATTGAGTAAAAATATAAAAAGTTGACAAACATATTATCAATTAAAATGTTCTTATGCGAGAATTTCATTAGTTAGCACATAATATTTTTTTTAGTTTTCCGACAATAATTTTTCGTTGATATACACTTTCAGGTTATCCGAATTTAGTAATTAAACATAAAAATCAATATGATACCTAAATATTAATAACCACTTCACATTCGAAAAAGATATAAGAATTTAATACATCTAACATCTGATGTGAATATGTAAGAACAAAGAGATAGACGTATTTTAGTACCGTTTGATAAGAAACTGATCATACAACCCATTATTTAAGGTCAATAAATATGGAGCACTTCATATTCTATTCAAATTTATATCCCGCAAAAGAATCCCAAATATTTCTAGATATTTTTTAAAGAAAATTTTATATAAAATCTTAAATAATATATATAAATATGCCGGGTTGATTCGGATTTTTTTATTCAATGCCAAACCAAATCAAACCAAATCGAGTCGGGTTTTTTAATCGTTTTGGTTTGATTTTTCGGTTTGGTGCGGTTTTTCGGTTCGGTTTGTATACCCCTAGTTTAAAGTACTGAGAGAAAGGAGATTACTTAATTAGGGTGTTCATGATTAGGTTTGGATCGGTTTTTGTCTAAAAAGAAACTAAATCAAGTAAGTCGGTTTCTCATATTGAAACCAAACTAACCCAATTAAGTCGGTTTTTTATTGATTCGATTTTTGTCGGTTTTTTCCGTTTTTTCGATTATTTATCAGTTTTTTTTCTTAAACACTACCAAACGCATATTCCAGCGATTACATTTTCAAAGTAACGCTATTAAATCAATTGCTCTTTGAGAAATCTATCATTTACCAAGATATATTGATGTTAATTTAATCAAATAGTGATGAATAATTCAAGTATTCAATTAAAAAGCGATAATTTTAACATGAAATAAATTCTCGTACTTAGCAAAAGAAAACTACCGATCAAACTAGAAAATAGGTGAAGAATTATATTATTATAATAACAAAGAACTAGACTAAAAATACAATTGACTAATATGTACCATAAAATTTTAGAAACTTTATATAAAAATATACATATGTATAGGTGTAATAATAAATTTAAATAGCTACTTTTATAGCCGGTTTGGTTCGTTTTTCCGGTTATTTTTTTGATTAAAACCAAAACCAAACCAAGTTTGGCCAGTTTTTAAAATTCAAAACCAAAACGAAACCAAACCTAAAAAGTATCGGTTTGGTTCGGTATTTCGAGTTTTTATGAATATACCTACACTTAATTGATCATAGGCTTAACCGGGGCTGGCAAAAGGTTAAAAGAAAACAGTTAACCACCCATATTATCCACTAAAAAATAGATTGGATAATGAACTTTTTAAAAACGGGTCAAATATAGATAAGAATTATACTATCCATTTAGAAAATGGATAATCAATAGGTAACCAATTAATGGATAATCAATGAGTCCAACTTTTTATTTGTAAAGCCTCAAATAGACAGTTAGGGACACTAAGAATTCTTCCAAAAATGATCTATGCAAGAAGTCAAGGATACCGTTAGTTAACACGTTTTTCATCCGTAGTAAATATAGGTCGGGTCGGATAATTTATCTGTTTTTTCATTACGTGTTTCAACCCGAACCATATCCTACCCTACCAAACCGGCCAGTTTGCCGCTCCTAGGCTTAACTTTGAAATTAACAGCAGTCAAACACAAATACGAGAAGCAAATGAGGAGACTCCACAAATGGACGTTGTAGCTCCACGTAAAGCACTAATAAACCTCTCATGTCCCAAAGACGACTTTCAAAGTTCCATCATTTTCTTGCTCTTTTTCCCTTCATCTTCTGTGTATTTCTTCTTCTGCATGCTTCGCTCTTTCACGTCAGACTCTCTTTCTCGAGCTACACCATATTCCTACTACTTTTCTTTTGCCAACAATAACATTAATATATTCCAACTCGCTATGGAAAATAAAAGTAACTCCAAAGGTATATATTACTCCGTTTCTTATATATATATGGCTGTTAATTAATATGTGTGTGTTTCTTATTTTGTGTTGGAACTTGGAACTGTTTTTGCTTATTGCCAAGATATGAAGGATGATCAGCAGAGAGAAGGGTACTACTGCAAGGAAGCGGCGGCTGGTGATTATAATTCCTCAAAGCGTGCTTCTGATTATATACTTCCCCATCTTCTCAATTTGTATGTCTTATTCCATTTCAATGTTTCATTTTTGGATTTTCATTTATGATCATGCTGGACTGAGTTTTCTTAAGTTGTACCATATGGTCTTGTGGTTATACTAATAAAAGTTTGAAATTGCTCTCCTTATGTTTTACTCTATATTTCCACATCTGTTTTTATTTTTATATTTTGGGTCCTGGGTAAAGCCAATGGCAATGTATTTGGTGATTATCACCTGAACCCCTTTAGGCTTAGAAGAATTCGAGAACTTAACCCCTTCATTGTTTTGTAATGGATTTTCGCAAATGTTGGGATTAAGTTTTAGTCATGTTAGCACGTTTACTTTAGGTTCAATGTTTGCTACAAGTCTTTTAGAGCCCGTTTCGTTTGGCTTAAAAAAAGTGGCTTTTTGGGCAGAAATAGCTTTTAAGCCAAAAAACAATTAGTTGGCCAACTTAATTGCTTTTGGCTTATTTTAAGCACTTTTAAACTTATTTTAATAACTTTATAGCTTTGGCTAAAAAGAGCTTAAAAACTTATTTGACTAGCTTAAAAGCCAATCTAAACACTGTCAACGTTTTATATATAAGTTAAGACGTTTGCTAGAATCTTGCGAACTTCTTGCGCTGAGGATCCTCAATTTTATAATATTGGGCTGAGACATGCTTAAATAGAGTGACATAGATGAGAATTCATATAGCCGACTCCACTTGTTTGGAATAGAGGTGTAGTTATTGTAGTAGTATCAACTGCTAAATTTTTCCTTTTTCAACTATTTTATTTCTCTTCTTTTTTTGGGTAATGTTGATGGTTAAAAAGACCTGGTCTGGCACATCTTGTACCATATGGGCAGCAATACTAAGTTTTTAGGTGCAGAAAAGCCTTATCTCAGCAGGTTTGGGCACCATGTTACCACTAATTATGCACAATATTAATGTCTTCCATAATTCTGTTAATATGATGGATGCACGATTTGGATGGTTTCTTCATAAACAACTCGTCCATCTTGTGATGACATTTCATATATTCATGAAACGAGAATTGCAAATTCTGAATCCAAATCTATTTCTGCCTTCATAAGCCGTAGGGATGGCAATTGGGGCGGGGCGGGACAGGGCAACCTTTGACCAACTAAGATTTTTGACCCCCTCGGCCCTGCCCCGTCCCACCCTATTTACTTGTTCCCCTGGCCTACCTCATTTAGTGTTTCCCCTGCCCGTCCCAATTGTCATCCCTACATTAGGGGATACTTTTTCTTGGTAGATTTATGTTTCCTTTTGATGTGATACACCTTCTTAATGAACTTCTCATGTTAGAAATACTGTAAGAGTTGTTTGTTAGATCCTTTCCTTATAGGAGCACCATTTTGTCTCGTGGCTCGCTGTTCAACTTCAACTATGTTCTGATTTATCTATTTCGGGGATATATCATTCACACCGTCTTTCATTAAGAGAGTTATTAATTATGTTCTCCTATGCAAGTATTAGTTAATCAATTTTTAATTAATCAATTTAATGAATGAAAATGTTCAATTTCTGGATTCAGATATGCGTCACGTGCCACAAGGCAAGACTTTGAGATATATGCTCCAAATGCAACGTTTGAAGATCCCCTTATGCGTGCACACGGGTATGCTTGACTATCTTAATTGCCTTGTTTAGTAATAGAAAAATGTGTCCATTTAGACCACTGACTTTAATTCATGGTGTATAAGAGCAAGAATTAAACATTGTCAGCGTAGTTAAAGCAGCAGAATTTTTCCTTTTATAATCATTTTACGTGGTAAAGAGATAACGGGAGACTATGTATTCTCCTCAAAGTTGCAACTTGACAAGCAATCTTGGTCATAGTTCAATATTCACACCTAGTGATTGGTAAATTTGTAAATCAAGCATTCATGTTCAATCAATGCATATACTTTACATGAGGAGACTAATAATATACCTGTAACAACATTAGGTGACGACTCCTGATCATGTCGACCCGCTAATGCATAAATGTGGTTTTGAGGACCGCTCGAGCTAGATGCTCCACCTATGCCTTTACCACGACTGACCGGTGCCTGTGAACCTTTCCGAGGGGGCATATTGATGATGCTGAGTTAGCTACAGAGCTGAACTATACCTGCACCATCTCTCGTTGGACAATTTCTCAAAATGTGGCCCGGATAACCACAAACCACAAGTATAACAAACACCCAACCCAACAAGGCACTACCCGACATGCTGCTTATCATATTGAGCACATTGTGGCAAGGGCAGTCTCATCTTACTTGACTCACCCATATACTGAGAACTAGAGTCCCTGGAACTCTGACTGTGCCCTGAATATGTGGAACGATCAAATCTCCTATCGGCAACTAAAGGGGAGCACTACCCGATGGCCGGGCCGAATACCTCGGGTATTGCTATCTCTGACCACCTTGAAACTCACTAGAAGGACCTGAAGATCTTGCTCTCATACTCTGTCCCCTCTCATGCTCAAGATCGGCCCTGTGCTTCTGCTTACGCTCCTCTACACCCTGAGCTATGCCTGAATATGAGAAATATACATACATGGCTGAAGTGAGACCAACATACAAGGAAAATCATAATCAAAAGTAGATTTATCCTTTGAATAAGTGGGATTTAGTACCTGAATAAGATTATATCCCGCTTTTTTCCATGTTTAATGATGATATTTAGCCTTAAAGAAGTGGATCCTACACTGGTCTTCAACACATTCTTGTTATTTTAGGAATTTAGGTGAAGAAAAGAAACCAATATCAGTTAAACAGTTATTGGAGTGATGTCAATTCTAAGTGAAAATTCAGAGTGGTGCTTGCTTTCTGTTTTCTGCCTTTCATGCATCTAGTAACTAGCTTGTTCCTTTTAATTTCATTTCCATCTCTAAACCACTTTTCAAATATCTCTTTATTAGTAAGTCTGATAATGAATTTTACTGTTGGTTGCAGGGTAAAGCAGATAAAGTCGTCATTTTATTCGCTTAACAAGGTCTATCTAATTTCACTTTTTTCTCTCTCTCCTATTTCATATTAACCTCATGTTTATGCTACATTGATACACTTCTTGGTGGAAAGCAAAACAATAAGGATTACACAAGAACTATTTTAGGAAATCAATTGTCTGATGCAGTTTTAATAATCTGTTTTTGCTTCTAATAGATGGCAATATTTTTCTTGAAACTCATTTCTCAAAGAAAAAAAATACATTATTAATATTTTGAGGATTCCCCGCATATTGAGACTTGTTCTTACTAGTTGGTATTCAAGAAACATGAAAATTGTTTACTCCTGTCTGTGTTGCCATTAATGTGCATTATCCACATTGCTACAGCATAGTGATAAGTTTACTGTCAAGTGCTGAAAATGTTGTGGAAAACCTTGCAGCACTACTAGTTAAGTTTGTTGGATTCGTCCTACGATAACCTAGTGTCTTGTCCTCCATTTTTTGGTCAATTCCATGTTTTTTCCTGAATTTCATCGGTTTCAGTTCCTGAGGGTGTTCTTCTATCTTCTATCCAAGCAAAGGCGAACAACTTCACTGAGTAACTGTAACTACTTTAGTCTTACAGTCAATAGTTCTTTGAATTAATTAATTGATCATCATATTATGAATTCTCTCTGAAGGGCTTGCAATTGTTGTATATGAATAATTCAAACTAATACTTTTGTGCATTTCAGGTCTTCAGTGAATCTAGAATCGAGGAATACAGCATCACAGAGAGAGAAATTTCTCCAGGAAATACTGAGGTTAGATCTATACTACTACATGTTGTTTCGATCGCTTCAGTTATCTTATTTCCCTGCTGTTATTAATGTTTGTTGTTACTGCTTCCTTTTTTCACCTTTTCTTGAGTCGATGGTCAATCGGAAACGACCTCTCTGCCTTCACCAGGTAGGGTAAGATCTGTGTACACATTGCCCTTCCTAGATCCCACTTGTGGGGATTACACTGCATTTGCTGTTGTTGAGTCCTATTGAGTCCAACTTTCGTCTTTGTTGATTCCTATGCTTCAGGACTCTGACATTATGGTTGATGGCTTCAGATATTAATTGACAACAAACAATATTACAAATTCTTGGGGAAAGACATTCATATGATATCACTGATCAAGTTGTACACGGAAGGAGGAAAGGTTGTTCGTCATGAAGATTGGTATGTATATATTTCACATCCCTTGACTTCTCTGAATTTACAGTTCAATAAGGATGTTGTTGAGCACACCATATTCTTTTGTTTCCTTACCGCAAGAGCATACCGTTATTTTCTCAGTATTTAGGAATGTGAACGACAATTTGTAACACTATGTTTTTACTTACAAGTGAGGTTCTTAAGCATGATCAAGTTCCCTGCAATTCCACTTGGTTGATAAACTGAATCCTAAAATAAGATGCATTACTCATACTTGATCAACAATGGCACGGATTCATTTTAGATGGACTAGATATGCAGGCTCGGCTGATCTCTCTTTTAGTCACATGACATAATTTTTCCAAAACGAGTGAAGCTTGCTAAGTTGTGGCTCCCCGTTGCTACAATGTGACTTGAACCCTCGCTAAAGTTGAGCATTTAACCAACTGAGCAATCCTCACTTGTCCTGCCAAATACATTCTACATAATGTTTGGTTATTGTATAATATTTTGTTGTTGTTGAATGTTTACGTAAAATGTTTGCAGCTGGGATAAGAAACCTTTACGGAATAGGGACACAGTGAAGGTGCCACTCGTTGGGCGTATGTTGGAGACATCTCGCAGAGCTTCAATGTTTTTAACTCATGCTCTAATGGGGTTTGGAAAAGATCCCACCATGTAAATTGCTGTTAACTATTTTAATGATCTCAATTAGTTTTGCCTAGTTATGCAACGTTAGATATATGTTTTCTTGAGTTGAGAATATGTAAGATAATTATTCATGTTGATCCGTTTGGGCTATGTTGCTATTGGTTGAACCACAATTGTGTGTATTATTTTGAAAACCTCGTGTTGTGATTCTGATTTAGATATTCTCCTTTTTGTGATTTGCTCTCTCTCTCTCTCTCTCTCTCTCTATATATATATATATTTTTTTTTTTTTTCCTTTGTTCCTTTCTCTTCTCCCTTTTAAGATCATGAATTGATCTTAATTTCATGTGTTAAATTTGTCGGTTATGTTTCTCCATAATCTTTTTTTCCTTGCACCAGTAGAAAAAGGAGCCAATCATGTCAACAAGATATGTAGGCGAAAAATAATGCAAGGCTTTAGGGGCCATCAATATATTTAAAATTTCAAAATCTTACTAGTCAATTCTTTCATAAAAGCAGTAATATTAAAGATCTAATTAGACAAAATTAGTTTGTCACATTGTTATTTTTTTCGTTGCTAATTCGTATATTTATATTGTAATACTTAACGGAAGGAGGGTTAAAAGAGTAATTAGCATTTTAGAAGTGTTCTTGCTGTTAAACTTTCCCAACAATTCTTATTGAAAGCAGATAAAATTAAACAATAGTAAAAGTCAGGGAAAATTACGCGACACATCAAACATTTACATGTATTTATCATTCGTAACTATACTTTCAATAAATTTATCATTTGTAGTTATATTTAAATTTTATAACAAATCTTTGAAATAAGAGATTTTTTTTGAACTAAAATAAGAGAGCAATAAGCTCTCGTTGCTCAATTAGTTCGAGCGACCGCTTAGTTAGCGGAGGTCTTGAGTTTGACTCTAAACAAGAATATTTTATTTTTCTGTATTTTTGTATTTCGCCTTGGTTGTATTCATTGCGTGAATAATTACAGTCGATGCATGTTGTATCCGTTGTATACACCCATATATACAATCGATAGAAGTTATATTATTTGTATACACCCTTGTATTTCGCCTTGGTTATATAGTTGACACATATTGTGATGACCTGATAGGTCATTTTTAATTTTAACTTTTATTTATGTGTTCCAAGACCTCGATTAGCTTCGTTTAGCCTTCATTGACTTGCGTGCGCAGTTCATGTCCTCTTTCTCGAAAGTTTTTATGAGAAAATTGACGAAAATGTGAAATCGTACCTTGAAACTTATTTAGGTTGACTACGGTCAATATTTTGTGTAAACAGACCTGGATCAGTATTTTGACGGTCCCAATGAGTCTGTATCGTGATGTGGGACTTGGGCGTCTACTCATAATCGAATTCGCTTGTCCCTAATTGATCAAACAAAATTTGTTGAAAACTAGAGGTTTAAAGAATTCCTAAGTTTAATTGTAGGTTGACTTTGTTGCTTCCGAATTCGGATTTCGGTTCCGTAACTTGAAATAGGTTCATTTTAGTATTTATGAATTGTCTACAAAATTTAGTGTAAAATGGAGTTGATTTGACGTGATTCGTATGTCCGCTTGAAAAATTGAAAGTTCTTAGTTTCTTTGAAAATTTTAGTGGTTTTGGTGTCTGATTCATAGTTCTAGGTGTTATTTTGATGTTTTGATTATGCAAGCGAGTTCATATGATGTTATTACACATGTGTGCATGTTTGGTTTGGAGCCCAAGGGGCTCGGGCGAGTTTCGGATGCGTGATAAAGTGTTGAAAGAGTTAGGACTTTGCTGGTTCTGGTACAAGCCTCAGACCTCGCAATTGCAATGTAATACCCTAAAGTTTTAACTAATATTTGCATTCTCGATTGATCATCTTTATAATTGTTATAGAGTTTACTTCGCACTTTCTAAACGTGAATTTGACGATATAGGAATTTTTTTTTGATTTTTCACCTGGTGTCTGGTACTCGCATTGGAGCCCGACTATATCCGGATTCGCGCCGCGTAGGGCCCCTTCTCCCTACCAAGGATTTTTTCATATCTAGGGCTCGAACCCGAGACCTCTGGTTAAGGGAAGAGTATCCCCATCGCCTCTTGTGAAGACAAGGCCAGCCAACTAACCTAATTCGTTTCTTTAACACTTACTAAACATAAATAGATGGAAAATACATCTTAAAGAACATAAATTATCAACATTATAGCCTAACTCAGCCCGACCGAGGTGTCACAAGTCACGAGCATCTCGGAGGGTCTTTATTATAATTTTAAAGTCTATAATATATAGAGTAAAATCTAGAAATCAGGAAGAAGAAGAATCTCGGTGCCGCGAACTCCGGCGGTCACCTTGCTTAGCTACGATAGTAATACCTTCAATTCGCTACTAACCCGCTACCGGGTGAACAATACCTGCAACTGCACGCGAGGTGCAGGGAGTAAAGTGAGTACTTCCAACTCAGTGGTAA
>MU695376.1:126164-136691 GCA_026770625.1 Nicotiana glauca
AGAATACATGAATTAAACAGTTAAGAGGGAGGGGAGCATAATATGGGGGCAGTAGAGTCCGAATATAAAATCAACAATTTAAGTAAGAAATAGAGCAATAAAAATAATTAATGAGAGCAAGATAAAATCAACAGTTGATCGGCATCACCCTTTATGCTTTTCCTCACAGAACTCTCATATTATGGCACGGAATGACCCTTCGTGCAGTTATAATCAATCGGAGCACGGAATGTCCCTTCGTGCATAAATAATCAAAACGTGGAACGGAATGACCCTTCGTGCAAAGCTAATCAAAACATGACACGGAATGACCCTTCATGCAAAGATAATAAAAACATAGCACGGAATGACCCTTCGTGCAAAGATAATCAACACATAGCACGGAATGACCCTCCGTGCAAATATAATCAAAACATGGCACGAAATGACCCTTCGTACAAAGATAATCAAAATATGGCACGAAATGACCATTCGTGCAAATATAATCAAAACATGGCATGGAATGACCCTTCGTGCATTATCACTCTTCCTCACCCAAACAGTAATCACAACCAAACGGGGCGAGGGAACAAACAAATAATAAGTAATGTCCCGGCAAGGGAAAACACAATTAAACAGCTAAAATCCCAGCAAGGGAGCAATAATAACAACTTTCACATCCCGGCAAGGGAGATAATCAATATACTAAAACCATCCCGGCAAGGGCTTAATCATATCTCTTCCCATTTCTTTCATTTCATACTCAATAGTGTTTTTATCGTTCGAGCCAACACTTCAAAGAATTCACAATTCATAACTAATCCTCATACTCTTCACATTTTTTAGAATTCATCAATTAGCATGAAAGAGTCCCAAAAATATCAGAATACGTACAAACAAGGACCCAAGGTCATGCTAGACACCGGTGTATAGATACTCGTCACCATGCCTCTACACCGTACTCTATAATTTAGCAATTAGAAATTAATAACACTTTAATTATATTCCCTCAAGCCAAAGTTAGATCAAACACTTACCTCAAATGCTCCAAACTCGACTCAAGCCTCTAGAATATCTTTACCCCTCGAATTCACCACAAACCCGCTCGAATCTAGTCACAAATTACTCGAATGTATTAACAAATGCTAATTGAATCAATTTGAATGCATGAGGATGGATTTCCCAAGGTTTTACTCAAAATTTCCCAAAACGCCCCCGAGCCCACGTGGTCAAAACCCGAGGTTCGGACCAAAACCCGGTTACTCATTCCCCTACGAGTTCATATCTATGATTTGTTTTGTAATCGGACCTCAAATTGAGGTTCAAATTTCCAATTTTAAGAAAATCTAGGTTATACCCAAAATCCCCATTTTCACCAATGGAAATCTATGATTTTAAGATGAAAACATGTTTAATGATGATAAGGATTGAAGAAGTTGAGTAAAAATTAACTTACAAATGATTTGGAGAAGATAGGTTTCTTTGAAAATCGCCTATAGAGTGTTTGAGTTGAAAGAATGAAGAAATGCGGTGAAAAATTTGTCTAAGTATGCAAAATGCAGGTCTCAGTTATGGGAATTGCAAATATGGGTTCGCAATTGCGAACCTAGCAGATCTAGGAAATGCGAGACAAAAGTTCGCACTTGCGAACATGAACAGTCTAGGGCCTTTCGCATTTGAGATCAAATGCGTCGCATTTGTGACCGGACCCAGTTCACATTTGCGAGGAAGGATATTGCATTTGCAATCCTATGCCCAGGTCCCAGACTCCGCACTTGTGACCTCAGAGTTCGTATTTGCGAGGTCTCTTTTGCGAGTCCCCCTTCGCATTTGCGAAAACAACAGAAGCCCAAAATACCAAATTTTACAAAACTGAGGAATGCAATCTGATGCTTATCCAAAACTCACTCGAGCCCTTGGGGCCCCAAACCAATTATGCACACAACCTCAAAAACATTATATGGACTTATCCGTGCGATCCAATTGCCAAAATAACATCATATACATAGAGTCAAGCTTCAAAACATATGATTTTCATCTAAACTTCATAAACTTTCAAACTTGGAACTTATCGTCCGAAACACGTCAAACGACGTCCAATTTCAACCAAATTTTACAGAAAGCGCTTAAATCACATATAAGACTTGTACCGTGCATCGAAACCAAAATACGAGCCCGATACCACAGTCTTTTAATAAATTTTTATTTCCTTTTTCCTTAATAATTTCAAAAAAACAATTTCACAGAAAAATTCTTTTCTCGAGCTCTAGACCTCGAAATTCGATTCCGGGAACATGCTCGAGTCCCATATTTTTCTACAGACCTTCCGGGACCGTTCAATCTCGGGTCTGGGTCCGTTTACCCAAAATGTTGACCAAAGTCAGCTTTAATCATATTAATATCAAAATTCATTATTTTTCACACAGAATTCATATTTAAGACTTCCGGCTACACGCCCGGACTGCGCAAGCAAATCGAGGCAAGTAAAAGTGAGGTTTTTAAGGCCTCGGAAGTACAGAACGAATGAGGAAATAGGTGATGACCCTTTGGTTCGTCACATCCTCCACCTCTAAAACAACCGTTCATCCTCGAACGTACAAAAGAAAGAAGTACCCGAGTCAGGGAAAAGATGTGGATAACGGCTTCGCATATCGGACTCGGACTCCCAGGTCGAGGCCTCGGGGGGTTCACCTCTCCACTGAACACGAATAGCGGGAAAACTGCTAGATCTCAACTGACGAGCCTGCCGGTCTAAAATAGCTATCGGCTACTCCTCATAAGATAAATCCTTGTCCAACTGGATAGCACTGAACTCTAACACATGGGCTGGGTCGCCGTGATACCTCTGAAGCATGGACACATGAAACACTGGATACACGACTGACAAGTTCGGCGGCAAGGCAAGTCTATAAGCCACCTCTCCCACACGATCGAGGATCTCAAATGGACCAATGAATCTAGGGCTAAGCTTTCCCTTCTTCCCAAATCTCATCACGCCCTTCATGGGCGATACTCGGAGCAAGAATCGCTCACCAACCATGAAAGCTACATCTCAAACCTTGCAATCCGCATAACTCTTTTGCCACGACTGAGCCGAACGAAGCCTGTCCGGAATGATATTGACCTTATCCAAGGCCTCCTGAACTAAATCCGTACCCAATAACCGAGCCTCTCCCGGCTCAAACCATCCAACTGGAGATCGACATCGCCTACCATACAATGCCTCATATGGAGCCATCTGAATGCTGGACTGGTAGCTGTTGTTGTAGGCGAACTCTGCTAAAGGCAAAAAAACTGGTCCCACGAGCCTCCAAAATCAATGACACAGGCTCGGAGCATATCCTCCAATATCTGAATAGTCCTCTCGGACTGGCCATCCATCAGAGGATGGAACGCTGTGCTCATCTAAACCTGGGTTCCCAACTCCTACTGAACTGCTCTCCAGAAGCGCAAGGTAAACTGTGTACCCCGGTCGGAAATGATAGATGTCGGCACCCCATGAAGGTGAACAATCTCCCGGATGTAGATCTCAGCTAACCTCTCCGATGAATAGGTGGCTGCAATAGGAATAAAATGCGCTGACTTGGTCAGCCTATAAATAATCATCCAAATAGCATCAAACTTTTTCCGAGTCATCGGAAGTCTGGTAACAAAATCCATGGTAATCCTCTCCCACTTCCACTCGAGAAGCTCCATCCTCTGAAACAAACCACCAGGCCTCTGATGCTCATACTTAACCTGCTGACAGTTCAAACATTGAGCCACATATGCAACAATATCTTTCTTCATCCTATGCCACCAATAATGCTACTGTAAATCCTGATACATCTTCGCGACACCTAGGTGAATAGAATATCGAGAACTATGGGCCTCCGCTAAGATCAACTCTCTAATCCCATTGACATTGGGCACACAAACTCGCCCCTACAACCTCAAAACACCATCATCATCTAAAGTCACCTTCGTGTCACCTCCACGCTGCACCATGTCTCTCAGGACACATAAATGAGGATCATCAAACTGCCGATCACGGATACGCTCCACTAATGAAGAACGAGCGACCGTGCAAGATAACACTCTGCTAGGCTCAGAAATGTCCAACCACACAAACCGATTGGCCAAGGCCTGAATATCCAAAGGAAGTTGTCTCTAGCTGACCGGAACATAGGCAAGACTAACCATGCTGGCGGACTTCCTACTCAATGCATCGGCCACCACATTGTCTCTCTCCGGGTGGTACAAAATAGTAACATCATAATCCTTCAATAGCTCCAACCACCTCCGCTGCCTCAAGTTCAACTCCTTCTGCTTGAACAAGTATTGCAGACTCTTGTGATCTGTGTACACCTCACACATCACACCATATAAGTAATGCCTCCAAATCTTCAAATCATGGACAATGGCTGCCATCTCTAGATCATAGACCGGATAATTCTTCTCGTGGATCTTCAATTGCCTCGAAGCATAAGCAATGACTCTGCCATCCTGTATCAATACCGCACCAAGCTCAATACGGGAAGCATCACAATAAACTGTATAAGGCCCTGAGCCTGTGGGAAAAACCAATATCGATGCCGAAGTCAGAGCTGTATTGAGCTTCTGAAAGTTTACCTCACACTCGTTTGACCACCTGAACTGGGCACCCTTCAGGGTCAACCTAGTCATCGGGGCTGCTATAGATGAAAACACCTCCACGAACCGACGGTAATAACCTGCTAACCCCAAGAAACTCCAAATCTCAGTCGCTGAAGCTGGTTGAGGCAAATTCTTGACTGCCAAAATCTTCTTCGGGTCCACCTGAATACCCTCTACTGATACGACATGACCCAGAAATGCAACCGAACTCAACTAGAACTCGCACTTCGAGAACTTATCATATAACTGACTATCCTTCAGAGTCTAAAGAACCATTTTGAGGTGCTGCTCGTGCTCCTCCTGGCTACGAGAGTACACCAGAATATCATCAATAAAGACTATCACGAACAGGTCCAAGTATGGTCTGAACACTCGGTTCATCAACTCTATAAATGCGACTGGGGCATTGGTCAACCCAAATGACACGACCAAAAAATCATAATGCCTGTACCGAGTGCGAAATGCTGTCTTAGGGATATCAGACGCCCTAATCCTCAGCTGATGGTAGCCAGATCTCAAGTCTATCTTTTAAAACACCTTCGCACCCTGAAGCTAGTCAAACAAATCATTAATCCTCGGTAGTGGGTACTTGTTTTTAATTGTCACCTTGTTCAATTGTCGGTAATCAATGTACATCCGCATCGATCCATCCTTTTTCTTTACAGATAATACTGGCGCACCCCAAGGAGAAACACTAGGCCTGATAAAACCCTTCTCTAGCAAATCATGCAACTGGTCCTTTAACTCCTTCAACTCTGGCGGGGCCATGCGATACGGTGGAATAGAAATGGTCTGCGTGCCTGGGGCTAGATCGATACAGAAATCAATATCCCTGTAGGGCGGCATACTAGGCAGGTCTGAAGGGAAAACCTCGGGGAACTCTCGAACAATAGGAACAGAGTCAATAGAAGGAACCTCTGTGCTGGAATCACGAACATACACCAGATAAACTAGACACCCCTTCTCCACCATGCGTCAAGCCTTTAAGTATGAAATAACACAGCGGGTGACATGACCTGGGGCCCCTCTCCACTCCAATCGAGGCAAATCTAGCAAAGCCAAGGTCACGGTCTTTGTGACGACCCAACTCGTCGTCTCATGTGTTATTGCTTTGTTTCCCCCATTTCAAGCTTCTTCATGTTTCATTATCGGTATGAGGTATGTTAGAATGGATTTGGATTGGTTTTGATAAGAAATGAGACACTTAGCCTCTTTAAGAAAAGCTTAAGTTGGAAAAGTCAACCGAATGTTGACTATTGAGTTAGAGGGCTCGGATGTGATTTCCGATGATTCGGTTAGCTTTGGGGTATGATTTGTGACTTAGGAGCATGATCAGAATTTATTTTGGAGGTCCGGTATAGAATTAGGCTTGAATTGGCGAAGTTAGTATTTTGGCAAAATCCGCTTGATAGGTTAGATTTTGATCCGAGGGTTGGAATGGAATTCTGAGAGTTTCTGTAGCTTTGTTAGGTGATTTTGTATATGTGTGCAAAATTTCAGGTCATTCGGACATCGTTTGGTTAGTTTTTCGATCGAATGCGTGTTTTGGAAGTTTTGAAGAAACTTAGGCTTGAATCCGATGTGAATTGATGATTTTAGTGTTGTTTGATGTGTTTTGATGATTGGAAAGAGTTCTTATGATGTTTTGGGATACGTTGGTGCCTTTGGTTGAGGTCCGGGGGGCCTCGGGATGATTTCGGATGGCTAAACGGAAGATTTTTGGACTTAGGATATTGCAGAAAATGCATAGCTGTTGCAGGCAAAATTTGGCCTTCGCGTTCGCGAGAGGGACCCTCACGTTCCCATAGTACAGTTTCCTGGGTCATCGCATTCGCGTGGTTGGCCTCGCATTCGCGTAGAAGGGGCCTGGGGCCCTGCCTGATTTGTTCAACGCATTCGCAATGAGGAGTTCGTGTTCGCATAGGTTGAGGACCCTGTGCATTGCGTTCGCGTAGTGGGGATCGCGTTCGCATAGTTGGAGGAATCAGAGCATCGCGTTCGCATTTGGTTGACGCATTCGCAGAGAGTAAATTATTGGTCCACGGAATTTGTTCATCGCGAACGCGGGGGTGTTGGCCGCATTCACGTAGGGTAAAACCTGGGCGTCCAGAGGGGATTTTATAATATTTTATCCGCGAGCTTTTGTCAGTTTACCTCCATTTTTGTGCAATTTTTGAGCTTGGTAGAGTAAATTGAAGAGGGATTCAAGGAGGGTTGATTGAAGGTAAGATTTTTGAACTTAAAACATGATTATATTGTGAAATTGGTCAAGAAATTCATGGAAATTAAGCCTAAAATTGATGAACTAGGGCTTGAGTTTGTGATATTTCAAATTGGGATTTGAAAGGTCATTTGAGCTCGAATTTGGGAGTTCTTGGTAGGTATGGACTCGTGGCGGGACGAGGAATCCGGTAATATGAGTTTTGTAATTTTTCGAGAAGTGGGCCCGGGGCTCGGGTTTTGCTAGTTTCCAGATTTTTGCTATTTCTCGATTGTTTTCGATTGGGTATTGTTCCCTTAGAATATTGTGATGTATTCGCTCTGATTTTGGTTAGGTTCGACGCACGTGGAGGCCGATTTGAGTGGCAAAGGCGTCACGAACTAGGGATTTCACCGGTTCGAGGTGAGTAATGCTTGTAAATGATATCATGAAGGTTTGAAACCTCGGATTTCACATCGTAACGTTGTATTGAGGCGTGATACATATTCTATGATGAATGTGGGGTCATTTGCTATTTGGGATTTCTGACTTGGTCCATCCCGAGTGATATTTCTGCTATATTGGCGATTGAGACGCATACTTTATTATTGTGAATTGGGCTTATTGCCACATTTGGGGCCTTGTGCCAACCTGTAGAATTCTTAGGGGATCTTCATTTGATTTTCCTCACTTGTTTGCATAAATCATACTCTCAATCATGTTTTCAACTGTTAAAAATATGATAAGAACTGTATTTTTAACATGAAATCATAAATAAAATGAATATGAGGGCTGAGATCCCTAAAGTACGTAATGCCCGCGTGGCTACACATTTATTTGACTGAGATGGGTTAAGTACCTAATAGTGAGGATATATTTTCCTATGATATGGATCGGGCTGCACGCCGCAGCGATGATAAATTGATATTGAGGCCGAGAGCCTGTTTGATGCCACAATATGGCTGATATTGTGCTTGGGCTGTAGGAGCCCCTTCGGAGTCTGTACACAACCCCAGTGAGCACCGTCAACATTAAATAAATGGAGTGGGCTGCACACCGCAACGGGTGCTGGAATGTACCATTATTTGCATTGCATTGCATTCATGCATTTGTTCACTATTCGTTGTTTGTGTTGTTTCTTGAGATATTTGTTTACTGTTATGGTATTGTCTGATCACCCTTAAAGAGGATAAATCTTAGACAGTGGTACCAATGACACTGTATGATGCGTTTGGTCAGGTAACAGTGGCTGACCGAGAATAAGAATATTGCCCGAGGGGCGGGTCTCTGTGCATAGTGTCACTAATTGTTGAAAATTATTTTTGCAACTGTTGAAAGGATCATCTTCAAAAGAGGTTTAAAACTGAGCCATGATACTTTGAAAGGTTTCACAGTTTTCACTGATTTTTCTCAATGTATGGGCTTTCCACTGCTTCTATACAGCATGATGATCTGTTATACATGATTTCTTACCGTCCAATTATTATTTACTTTTATTACTCACTGAGTTGGAGTACTCACTTTACTCCCTGCACCTCGCGTGCAGTTGCAGGTATTGTTCATCCGGTAGCGGGTTATTAGCTGATTGAAGGTACTACTATTGCAGTTGAGCAAGGTGACCGCCAGCGTTTGCGGCACCGGGCGTTGTCTGTAAAATTCCAAAATTTATTATTGTATATTATTAGCGATGTAGTTGTGTTCAGGCTTCTTTAGATGCTCGTAACTTGTGACACCCCGATTTTGGGGTGAGCTGGGATGGTTCCCTGTTATATCATTTTCTTCCGCGTTTATGATAATGTTATCTATTGTTTTCAAATCATTCTTGCTAAAAAATTATTAAAACAAGTATTTTTAATCTGTTGGCTGGCCCTGTCTTCACGAGAGGCGCCATCACGACCGGGTTCGGGAATTGGGTCGTGACAAGTTGGTATCAGAGCCTTGGTTACTAGGTCTCACGAGTCATGAGAATGTTTAGTAGAGTCTCGCGGATCGGTACCGAGAGCTCTGTATTTATCCTCGAGAGGCTGCAGAACCTTTAGGAAAAACTTCACTTTCTCGGAATTCTTATCGTGCGTACTTGATTCAGCTTGGAGTATAACTCTTGAAATTCGTCCCACGCATCTTTATGCACATGTGGGCGCTCAGTATTGTATGTGCCTTGATGGCTTATGTTTCCCCGATCAAGGGGCGAGATGTGATCTCCGTGAGTTTGATGTTGGGCTAGTCTGGAGGACTTGAGGCCGGATCTTGCCTAGAGCTTGAGCACTAAGGTGCTGATCGTGTGAGCAAATGTTTTGAACTTATATGTTCAGCATTGTCCTTATTATCCGGAATGGCCGTTGGGTATCTATGTGATGAGTATGTTAGTGTTGCGAGGTGTATTTATATGACTTGGTAGTAATGAAGAAGTCTGCTGAATAATAGACGAACTGGTAAGTGATTAGTTTCTTATTGTGATCTATTGTGTAGCCCGAGTTATGGGCGCGTGAAGAATATTTTTGTATCTCCTAGTTGGAAAGTAATGTGAAAATACTTGTGGCTGTATGAGTTCAGACTTAGGAAGACTAAATGACTGTGTAACGTATATAATGGTGGAAGGTGTGCTGAAATACTAAATTGAGGCGAAGCAGGTGGGTTATCTCCTGCGGAGTGTTCTTGAGTGGTATGATCCTTATGTGTCCGTTAGAACATCCCATGTGTAATTGAAAGGTACGTGTTGTAATTTGAAAATTTGTGTCGCTTAAGAGAGTGGACTTAGCTGATGTGGGGAAGAACGCGAGGTTTATAGAGGATTTCAGTACCAGATGATCTGTGTTTTCATAAACTAGTAGATGATTTGAGTTTAATCTCGCTATAATATTGTGGCATAATTAGAGTAAAAGTACTATGGGTTATTGAATGTGTCCTGATAAATGGCTTCGAGCCAAGTTGGGGAGGTTGCTGTTGATTAGCTGATCACACGGTTGTGTGCCTTGTTGGTTCCGTTTTGAGGTATACTGGCAGATCAGTACTGGTTGCAGAAAATTAGCCGAGGATGGCACGAGTGAAGCAAAATTTTGATAAAGGTTATATGGTGCTTCGTAGATGTGAGGAAATAATAGGATGTCTTGAGTTGTTGTTGATAAAGAATGCTCAGTGTATAGAGAATGAAGATGTTTGTTTGTATTGGAATGAGATCATATCCTACGGTGTCAGAGTGCTAATAAGGCACGAGTGGTTCTGTTCGTAAGTCAGGTAATTTGCAGTTTGAGTAAGAGCGAATGACTCTCGAGAATGGTTTTAATGTGTTCAAGATTCTACATGTAACAATCAGGTGTCTTAAGGTTGTGTATGTGGGTAGAGAATGTGTTTTCATTAGAAAAGGGTCAAGACATGTGGTATTTTTTTTATGTTGATAATGGGATCTTATGTATCTGTGTCTGGAAAGTAATGGTAACGAATTCAGATTTGCGGGAAGTTCTTCAAGTAAAGTATTCTGGAATGTGGTATTTCTGGGAACATTTGAGAGAGTATTCGGTGGCTTAAGGGTCTTGGGCAGTGTGGTCTTGTGCTTGGGTCTCGTGTAGTGAGCCTGGGTTGAGGAACTGTGGTACTACAGCAAGAGGGAATATTAAATTGAAGATGAATTAGAAAGGAAATTGTCACACCTCTTTTTTACATTATTACACCCCGTGAAGAGTATAATAAAAAGAGTTTTTCCAATTAAAGGACGG
>MU695381.1:0-20511 GCA_026770625.1 Nicotiana glauca
AAAGCCTGTTATTGAACTTGTAAAAGATGATTGTGTTAATTAACCCTACAGTTTGCCTAATGCATATGCATTCCTGATAGGCATGATTCCTATATGCATTGATTACATGAACGTTAAGTCCTATAGGAAAGATCTCTAGTGATTTGCAATATGATTAAACATTAAACCTTATAGGCAGAATTTCTAGATGACTTGCAGCATAATTAAANTTATTGATGAAAGAAAGTAAAAAACCCTCCCACAGCCTTTTACTATATTACCCAAGTTTCATAAAAAATTATTACAAACTCAATAAATCAAACTGGGAATTAAAGATACATCAAAGGCTAATAGCTGGATCCAAGCAACCTAATTCAATCTTGATGTCCAATAACATGTGTTTAACCAACTCGGGGATCCAGATTTCCAAAGACTCTCTTTATCAAGGGTGTTTCAAAGTTCCAAGGAATTTCAGGAATTCCCGGCATTGCTTACACCCAAGATACCCATTTAGAATTAGAATAGTGCGGTGCGGAATAGCCAGCCCTCAGGCATCCAAGTTCAGAGGGAACTCTAGGATCCCAAAGCATGGCTTGCAAGAGAGGGGCAGAACATAGAACTAGGAGTAAGTGCAAAGTGATTGGAGAACCATAACAAATGGTGGTCATACCCAACCATAGGTGCAGACTGGCACACCCCTGACCATTTGTTTGGTCAAACAAGTTAGGAGCAGACCCTTGAGGGTCAGACCTGAGTCTGAATGATGATTAGGACACCACCAGACCCAAGTCAGGCTCAACACATAAAGGGGTAAAAGGGAAGTGGGAATTCATGTAAGCACATTAATGGCAGGAACATAACGAAGGAAAGCATAACAAACTAAGAAATAAACACATGGTGAAGGAAAGCATAACAGACTAAGCAATAAACTCATAGTGAAGGGGCATTATTTAACTAAGAACATGCCAGTTGCAAAGTAAAAAAAAGTAGAACGGCAGAGTAGGCAAGCAGCAAGAAATCAGCAGGAGCATACTTAAGTTTGCAGCAGAACACTTCATAGTTCAAGAGAACTCAAGAATATTTCAGAAGGTAAAAGGGAGAAAAGGAGAGTAGAAAGCAGAGTGCTCAATACTATAAATGAGAAGCAGTTTGATCGAGAGAAAACTCAGTATTCCAATGTCTGAAAGTCTGTTTTGTGCATAAAAGCTGTCGGAAGTGTAAAAGGGTAGCCCCTTTTATAGTGAAGAAAACAGGTAAGAAGAAAGTAAGAAAATAATTTGAAAATCAATCACAGGCTGTTTCCCTTTGGTTAAGGGATTGATTTCAAATGGGCATGATAAATAAGGAAAGGGCTTTGATTTAAAATCTTTTCCAAGGCAATATAACAGGGGCAAATACATAGAGCATTATTTAAGGAAATAGCTTAGTAGCACACGGTTTGGACAAAAATAAGGAAAGGCAATCAATCACAGCCAGTAAAAATCAATGTTTGAGTCTTGGTACGAATGAATCTAACCAAGAAAGGTGAAGAGGAACTTAGTTTAAAAAAAATCATCAACACTCAATCAGACCCCTTTAAAAAGGGACTCGGAATCAATCACAGGCTGGCCAAAGGCCTTTTAAAAGAGGAGAATGTCATATAAAAAACATGCAGAGACAAGAGAGAGTTGTTGTAAAACTAGCAAGAAATCAGAGTAACCAAGAAGGTTAGGTTCACAGACTCGGAATGAGTCTGAAAGAGAATCAGGGTTATGAGTGGAACCCTAGTCCAAACACAAGGTCAAGCTTGTCGAAAACCCCCAAATACTAGGGTTTCTGACTCGAATCAGATGCATATATGAGAAAACAACAAATAGAATAGACTCAGTAGTCTCTTTCTTAAACAAATAGCAAGTTTGAAACGTAGGGAATACATTCAGGCAAAGCTTGTTACTCAAACAAGTTTAGAAGCGAAAAAGCGATACAGGTTTAGGAAAACAGTAAATGGAGTATGCTTAGGAAGAACTTGGTAAAAATCTAATAAAGCAAGCAAACATAAAGAACCCAGTAGGAGATACATACAATAAAAATCACATAGCAGAGATAATCATGCGAGCTTAAGCTAAAGGCACAGGACAGATGCAAAGCATAGAAGGATCATGCTTAACAGAAAGAAAAAGCGAAAGATAAAATACGTGCGTAGCAGAGAAGAAACATACGAGATAAACACAGATGAAACACACATAAATAAAAGAGAAGAAAGAATCAGAAAGTTTTACCAGAAACCCTAGTTTGAAAATCAAATGATTTTAAAAGAAAAAATTAGGGAAAACCCTTGAAATATCGAATATAGCACAGATATAGCATTGATCTAAGAGAAAACAAACAGAAACCCTCGAATAGCTTTAGGTTTCTCTGAAACACTAGAAATGAGAAGGCTTGGAAAGGGTCCGGTCTCGAACAGATCTGAGCCATAACTAGGCTCTTAAACCTCGAACACGTCGGAACACGGTCGGAGAGGCCATAGAACCACAGATCTGTGGAGGATTTGCTCGAACACCATCGAGGTCGAACCTCGGAATCTCGAACAACCAAGGCTTGGGGGGAAGGAAGGTGAGCACAGGACGTCCATGTCCTGAGAAGCCATGGACTCCGGTGATATTGATCGGAGAAGACGAGGGAGGCGATTTGGGTTTCGAGTGCTAGGGAGAGTTTGAGAGAAGGAGAGAGTTTGGGGGCATATATCTGAGAGAAATAAGGGTTAGGGTTAGGTCGTTTGGGATTAAAAAGGAATGGGTCATTTGTGGCCGTTGATCAAAAGGATCAACGGCCTGGATTTAAAAGAATCCCAGGCGGGTTTAGTTTAATGGGTCAGGAGTTGGGTTACATTTGAATTGGGCTGGCCCAATTGGCATCAGGATTGGGGTCAATTGGGGTTAAGATTGAAATGAAATTGAGGTTATAATTGAAATAAAATGTGGCCAAAATTGAAATAGCCAGTTTTTCCCCTATTATTTTATAAAAATAGTAAAATGTTTTTTTTAAAAGAAAATTATGGGTACTAAATTAGTTAATAATATATAAATATTAACTTAAAAATATTGGGATTAATTTGTAATTATAAAGTGCTATCAAATCTTGAAGAGGCTAGTATTGCAATTTCATAAAATTTAGTTTTAAAAATACCAAACGAATTTGTAAAAATATGCAAAAGTCATGTTAGCTATACTTTGATGTAAATATGAGAATAAAATAAATTGCCCACCAAAATAACAGCTTTAGGAATAATTAACAGATTTTATGGTATAAAAAATAGGCAATAAGTTGGTTTAAAAATCATTAAAATGCCAAAACCCTTTGGTGTACTTATATATCCTATTTTGAAAGTATCTTTGGTATAAAAATTCATAAGGGAAAAATTGGGTATCAACAATACTAAGTTCGCTGGTGTTAAGATCTTCTACAATTCGCCTTAGAGCAGGATATTGTAAGGTGGTATTAGAGAAGCGGTTGTCAGAGATCGCGGGGTGTGATGGTTCACGATGGGGTATGTATTGACGACTCGAGAAAGATGATTTTCTGAAAGGTTTAAAGTGAGTAACAGTCTATTATTTCAAATGCTACCGAGATAGATTTCGATCTAAGGCGTTAGCTGAGTAGCAAGGGATGAGGAAGGATGTGTGGGAAGTGTTATGCGGTGGTTAAACTTTCAGAAGGCTAGGTATAAGAAGTGAAGGTCGAGTAGTTGATTAAAAGATTGAGTTCCACAAAAGTGGGAGAATGGCGGAGTTGCATATGAGTTTTTTGATAGGATGACTACATACCTTAAGGAAAGTTTTGAATGATTTGGGGATTTTAGCGGACGATGATTGGGTCTACGGATTTAATTTGAAGTATGGGCTATTACGTGGCTGGAGAATTGATATAACGGAAAGGATCTTCTTGAAATGAAGAAAGATATAACATAACTTTGAATTGGAAGGATATTGCCGCACATTTAACTGATGTCCACGAGGGATGAATGGTCTTTACAGCTAGAGAGTGAGCTCGGACTCGGGTGGGTTATCTCCAGCGAGCAAATCAGTGGTCGTATGATTGGCGAAGCTTCTGCAAAGAATTTTATTGGTTGTATAGCAAAGGGATCGGTCGTGCGAATGTGGTTGATCATTCAGAGTATAAAAGGGGGTTTTACAGAAAGATTCTGATACTGGTGAATTCTAGAGTTGTGTAATAGTGGCTTCAAGCTAAGTAGGAGAGTGCCAGCACCTATGATTGGGTTGCATTGTTAACTACTTGCGAGATTTATAGTTATTAGCATGTTGATGGGTTAATTTAGCTATGGGAAAAGAACATAAGAGGTAATTTGAGCAAAGTAATTGTTAAAGGTGTGCTATGGTTGGCCTTGGTGGCTCATGTACAGACTTGGGGAAGGATTTAGGATTTATGTCTTGTATAGGTACGGGTTTCAAGGGAAGTGATTATGCCAGGTGCTTTGTCAAGAGTGTATTCATGTGTTAGAAGATTTATGGAGTTGATTATATATGGGCCCAAGTCAGAGCGGGTGGCTCTCAACAACGGTCCTAGTGGATTCAAAGGGGTAAAGTGTGATGCCTAATGATTTTGAGTCTATAGGTACGGTTAAGAAGCAAGCTTTGTAGAAGCTTATGAGTAGAGGCCCAGAATGTTCTATGATGTTTTGACTTGCAGTGCATTTGGGAGGTATGAAATGGTTCGTGGGACTTGGAACAACATGGCCGCATGATTCAAGGTCACTCAGGATGAGTTCGGATGGAGTCTGTTATGTGTTGAATGGAGTTATTATTATTTCTAAGACAATCAAGGATTAATTGAAAGAATATAGATTGATTAGCCATCATTAAATTGGCATATTGGTGGTAGTGATCAGTTCCTTCAGCGTGATCAAGTTATGCAATTGATTTGTGATGGAACGTGTGAGGCTTGTCGGCCATCGTAATGATGTTATTCGGAGGTATCCTACTATTATGGCCTATTATGTATGGGCAGATCCTGGAAGGGCTATGGTGGCTTAGACCACCACTTAGAGATTTGCATATTCTACGATTATGAGAATTCACTCGTTTGTTGCTATGGTCCTCTTGGAATGAGTTAATTAAAAAGTTTTTATATGATCAAGTGTTAATCTATTAATGGTTCCGTGGTTTTGATGAAAATCATGTTCTATCGTATATTGGCATGTAGTAACCTGATTGATTGAAGAGTTAAACCAAGTATGAAGATTATAGTGATGCTGTTAAACTAAGAATTGATACCTGGAGGGCACTCGATTTATTAGGTTGTAGACTGTTGAGGATTACTTCGGTCTTAATGGTTGTTCTATGTGTTATGGGAAAGAGGGGTTATTATGGACACTTAAGAGATTATTGGCCTAGTTCGGTACGATCAAAATCAGCTTTAGGCATGTGGTTGGATTTAAATATGAATGGGGGATCTATATCAGGCCGAATGTGTTCATTTCATCATAGTTCTCCTTATGAAGGAGTATTCTCACGTTGGATGTTATTTCGTCGTTGATTATTTCATGTAACGCTACATCGTGTCATGTGAGTTGCAAAATGGCTTGGTAAATTTCTTATGTGTTGAAGTTCCGCATACCGGTGGTATTATGTAACATGGACGGGCTCATTAGTTTCAAAACGTATATCGCACCTCAGTTGTGCTTTAGTTTGTTATCTTATGGAGCCATATGTCCCCTCAAGGAACTTAGCGTGCTTATGACCGGTATTCGATATTTTGTGGTAATGAACAATTTATCTCGACGTGTATCTCCTTATGTAAATTTTATGTGTGGATCGGGTGGCACACCGCCATGGGTATGTTGTTTGGATCGGGTTGCATGCCGCAACAATGCGATGATAATTACAGTCCCTTATATTCTATTCCGTGTGTTTTGTTTCCCATTTTTTTAGGGAAGCTCATATTATTTGTGTGATTTGAGTAGTCCTTTCCAGAGTTCATTTTCTTATGTATTGCATTCGAGTTGGTAGCCTATTGGAACATTGTGGCATCAAATAAGACTTTTGGTCGTATCTGGGGTGGCTTGTTGCATGAGCAGTTCGTACTGGTGAAGTAAGGTTAATGGATCTAGATCAGTGCAATCGGATTATATGAAGTATATTAAAGAGCAAGGATCATTATTTGGGTTCAGAATGAGGTAATGTTCTTGTCAGGAGTGTAGCCTCAATGATTTGTTGGCCCGACAGTTGGTTATGAATTTCTACATGTCTCTTCCATCGTGGCAGTATTGTAAGAGTTGGAACAAGACTTAAATGTAGCATGAGGTGCATCATGAACATCAAATTCAGGGAAAGTCGGTTATTATGGTCAGAAGAAGTCATTATGGTCTTGTGAATGACGTGGTGCATAGTGTGAATTCAGCAAAGGTAGGAAATCTTGTATCGATGCATCATGCGGTGATTTATATGGTGTTCTTGTATTGGAAGCAGGCCTGGTAGAGAATTTTGGATGTTAAAACTGGGATCTAAGGCTAATTTGTTTGAATAAAAGAGAATATCTTTAGATTTTCTCGAGCTAATGTGCTTAACTGAGTTGTGGTAACACGGGTAGGTGCACAAGGTGTTTAAATGTGATTTCAGATAACTCCAGCGCAGTTTTTAGCACGTTCGAGGACGAACATATGTTTAAGTGGGAGAGAATGTAATGACCCAACCGATTGTTTTGAGCTCTACTGTGTTGTTTAGCAGTTTGAGGCCATGAGTAGCTTCACTTCAGGTACTATGACTTGTACGTATAGTCGGAATAGAATTTCGGGAAGTTCGGAATTGATTTGGAAAGAGAATTCTCATTTCGGAAGATTTAAGTCGAAAGAATTGGCTAAGATAGGATTTTTGATTAAACGATATCGGAATCGGGATTTGAAGATTTCAACAGGTTCGTATGATAATTTCGGACTTGGGCATATGTTCGGATCGGGTTTTGGAACACCTTGGGAAAGTTTCAACACCTATTGTGGAAGTTAGCATTTTTGGAAGAATTTTATAAGTTTGGGTTGAAGTGCATTTCAGTGTTATCAATGCTGATTGGGATTCTAAGTCTAGGAATAGATCCGTATAGTGATTCTAGTGTTGGGAGCACGATCAGAAGTGAATTCGGAGGTCCGTGAGTCATTTTGGAGTCATTTGACTAAAGATAGAAATTTGAAGGTGTTTTAAGGAGTTTGACCAGAAGTAGACTTTTTGATATCGGTGTCGGATTCTTATTCTGGAAGTTGGAGTAGGTCTGTGATGTCGAATATGACTTGTACGCAAAATTTGAGGTCAATCGAACGTGATTTGATAGGTTTCGGCTACGAACGTAGAAGTTTGAAGTTCTAGGGTTCATAAAGTTCAAATTGGGGTGCGATTCATGATTTCGATGTTGTATGATGTGATTTAAGGCCTCGTGCTAGTTCGTAAGGTGTTATGAGTGGCGTGATTAGATGGGGTACCGTGGCCCCAAGTGGATTTCGCGTGGTTAACGGGTCGAACTTTGAATTTTAAGAAAAACTAAGGCAGCTGATATCTGGTGTAACCGCACCTGCGAGGTTGTGGCCACAAGTGCGGAGCCACATAAGGGGCTTGGGAGTCGCAGGTGTGGAATGGGCTGCCAAGGGAAGGACCGCAGATGTGGGGCACTGGCCGCATCTACCCAAGCACGGAAGCGAGGGAGCAGACCGTAGTAGCAGTATTGGAACCGCACCTGCGTAAGCTCATAAGCGGTCAAGTGGCCGCAGGTGCGGGAGGTCGGGCTGGGCAGTGTGTTCTTTAAAGAACAAATTTTTGCTCATTTTCACACATTTTTCACTTCGGTTGGGCGATTTTGGAGCCATTGAACAGAGGGATTTTATCATCAATCATGAGGTAAGTTAATCCCACCTCTTGTAAGTTAAATACATGATTTTATTGTGGATTACAATATGAAAATTGGTAGAAACTTGGGGTTTTGGTGCAAAGACATAGAAATTGTATTTTCGGATTTTGACCACGATTTTGTGTATGAAATTAAGAGTAAATTAAACATTTTGGTTCGTGGAGCTTTGGGTAAAGTTTATCTTCGAAAAAATTCGGAATCCGGACAAGTGGGACCAAGGGCAATTTTGTCAACTTTTCGATCGATGTTAGAAATTTGTTATAAATTGGATTAATAAGAGTAGTTGATCATATATTAATTGATTTGGGTAATTATTGGCTTGTTATGGAGCATTGTGCATCCAATTGAGTCTTCGAAAAGGCGTGGAAGGCCGGTTATGGAACTTCAGAGCGAGGTGAGTCTCCTTTCTAACCTTATAAGAGGAAATTATCCCCATAAGTGAATTAATTGGATTTATGCTCCTGTTTGCGGGGGCTACGTGCGCACGAGGTGACGAGAGTCCGTATGTAGCTACTATTATGTTTAAGTCCAGGTAGTCTATGACCCAAAAGCATACTATATTTGGAATATTTGTGATCTTGTTGATAGTTTGAACTGCTTAAATCACGTCGAATCGGTAAATGAATTTCTAAAAAGGATTAAACTTTATTTTCCTGAATTTTAAAAGATAATTGGCTTTTCCTTGGATAATTGTTTCCCTGATGGATTCTTGATTTAATTGATTGTTGTGTTTATTTATATTTGACCCCGTCAAGTGGGGTAAAAAATGCATATATGGTTTGCGCCATTCGACCCTCTGGCAGTGCACAGTTTAAATAATATTGGATCGGGTTGTACGACCTCGGCATGATTTGTGCATACTTGTATTGCTTGCCGTGAGATTTATAGATGTTGATTATTGTTCTCCCTGTCCTGAGATAAATGGTTAAATAAAGGAATTGAATATGAAAATTTCCTATGAGCAAAAGAACTGTTTATTTGCCTTATGCTATAGAGTTAAAGTCATTTTATGAATATTCTCGACTCACTATATTATTGGTAAATTATTATTGGACCATTATTAATTTTCAAAGTCTCCATATCGTCTCTACTTCTTCGAGATTAGGCGGCATACTACATTTTCGTACTCATACTATACTTGCTGTAAATTTTTGTTACACAAGCACATGCATCGCTAGCGGCCTAGTGAGTGTAGCAGCATGGTTGATACAGAGACTTAGGTGAGTTGCACTTTCCGAGGTCACCCGTAGCAAGCAGAGTCTCTTACAGATTACTTTATTTAATTTCTGTCCACCTTGTATCATGGACACATACTGTATTTTAAATTCATTCCTAGTAGATGCTCATGCAATTGTGACATCGGGTTCTTGAATGTTTATGGGGTATCTTTATCGATTTTCTTGAATTTCATATTTAATTTGAAATAAGTATCTTCTACTAGTAAAGTTGAAGTTAAATCCGGATTTTCACAATTATTTAAATGAAAATTTAGGTAAGCAATTTTGGTTGACTTGCTTGACAGCAGTGTCCGGCACTATCACGACCCTTAGTGGATTTTGGATCGTGACAATAATGTATATATAACTTGTTATAGTATATGTTAGTGTGTGTGTATATATATATAACACACACATTTCGTGCTACTTTAACTACATATATAGCACGTTATCGTATATGCTACTGTATTTATTATTTGTATTATAACAGAGTTAATGAATTACATTCATTCATCACTAGGTTGCAAATCGGTGAATCAATTATAACAGATTAATTGATATAAGTCGAGACATTTTATTTTTAATATTCAACGATGCTTCTGAGTAGGTTATAAGTCGATGAATCAATTTACAAGTGTATCAATACCTAAAACAATCCGACCCTCTGTTCCTAACGCTTCATGTTCTTTTATATATATATATATATATATATATATATATATATAGAGAGAGAGAGAGAGAGAGAGAGAGAGAGAGAGACAAACACACAGACACTTCACTGTAATTATATATAACTTGTTATAGTATATGTTAGTGTGTATATATATATATAACACACACACTTCGTGCTACTTTAACAACCCGGGTTCTTTTAGGGATTAATAGACTTGTCAAGATCCTAATTAGTATATATAATTTTTTATCAAATATATCTATGTGTAAATTGATTTATCGACTTATAACCTACTAAGATGCATCGTCGAATATTAAAAACCAAACGCCTTGACCTATATATCTATCTGTATATACATATATATAACACACTTCGTTGTACTACTTTAACTACATATATAGCATGTTAGAGTATATTATAGTGTATTCATCCCTTGTATTACAAAAGTGTTAACGGATTACATTATATTATTTAGATAGCAAATACAAAAGTAATTTTAAATTTTGACCAATGTTGACCTGAAAAGTGACCAACTTTGGTCGCGAATTATCCAGAATTAAGAAATAGCGACCAACGTTGGTCGCTAATTTTAAATAAAATTTATTTATATTATATATAAAATATTTTAAATAATAATATAATTATTAAACATTAGAACAGGGTCCCAAATTAGCAACCAAAGTTGGTCGCTACTTGCTTCCCCTTTCATAACCGACCAACTTTGGTCGCCAATTTTAAATATTATTTATTTATATTTTTATAAAAAATTTAAATAATATCATAATTATTAAAACGTTATAACTGGGTCCCACATTAGTGACCAAATTTGGTCGCTAATTTTAATATTTCTTTGACCAAGCAAGTCTGACCAACCCAGTCAACATGTTGACCACTTTACCAACCAAAAAGTGATCAACCTTGGTATGTAAATTATTTAAAATAATTATTTAATAATTTTCTCTACACTAGCGAACAACGTTCGTTGCTTTTTTTGACCAATCAACTTTGGTCGCAAATTTTTGGTTGGTAATTCCCGGATTTCTAGTAGTGTTTCCCGATAATATGTTTAAATAACCAGCTTTTTGAAGTTTGAATTTTAAGTAATAGATTTGGTGGTCATCAATATATTTATTATTTATGCAGCTGTAAAATGACCATATTACCTTGATCGAGATACAGCTGATTTATGAACTTATATGCACACACGTTATCCATTTTTGTCAATTTCTTGACCAGCTATATTACCCTGATCAGGCTTGGTTCTTTTGTCACATTTTTGACTTTTTGACTTACTTTTGCCGTCTATAAATATATCTGCATTTTCTTCAATACTTTTTGCCAAAATCATAGTACAAATCTTTCATTTCCACTCGAGAGATCTAGAGAAAGAATGGGTTCCATCATTGCTGAGTTAAGAAAGCCTCATGCAGTTTGCATACCATATCCTGCCCAAGGCCATATTAACCCCATGTTTAAGCTAGCCAAAATCCTTCACCACAAAGGCTTTCACATAACTTTTGTCAACACTGAATTTAACCGTAGACGTCTCCTTAAGTCTCATGGCCCTCACTCCCTCAACGGCATATCTTCTTTCCGTTTTGAGACCATTCCTGATGGACTTCCACCTTGTGATGCCGATGCCACACAAAACATACCTTCTTTGTGTGAATCTACAACCACTACTTGCTTAGGTCCCTTTACCGATCTTCTCGCCAAGCTCAATGATACTAACACATCCAACGTGCCACCCGTCTCGTGCATCGTTTCTGATGGTAGCATGAGCTTCACGCTAGCTGCTGCACAAGAATTGGGTGTCCCTGATGTTCAGCTCTGGACAACTAGTGCTTGTGGTTTCTTAGGTTACATGCATTACTATGAGGTTTTTGAAAAAGGATATGCTCCACTTAAAGGTACAAATACACTTCTTTCCCGACTAGAGTAGTTCAGTCGGTTCAACAGGACCTATTCCTTTTTGCTTGAATTGAGTGTACACACAAAAAAAAAAAAAAATTAAAGAATTAAAAGAAAAAGAGAATTTTAAATGTGTATGTATCATAAGATTACACTCATTATGAATACACCCCAGATCCTGAATTCGTTGATGTCTTGCTTTAAGGCTTTATTGGTATTCTTGATGTATTGAGCTCATCAGTCCCATTTATATATACATGTGATTTAATTTATTTGATTAACCTATTCTGATTTGGGGAAATTGTAGATGCGAGTGACTTGACAAATGGGTACCTAGAGACAACTTTAGATTGGATACCGGCTATGAAAGATGTACGTTTAAGGGATCTTCCAAGTTTCTTGAGAACTACAAATCCAGATGATTTCATGATCAAATATGTGTTCCAAGAAACAGAAAGAGCAAGAAAGGCTTCTGCAATTATCCTTAACACGTTTGAGACACTAGAGGCTGAAGTTCTTGAATCACTCCGAAATCTTCTTCCTCCAGTCTTCTCCATAGGGCCTTTGCATTTGCTAGTGAAACACGTTGATGATGAGGATTTGAAAGGCCTCGGATCTAGTCTTTGGAAAGAAGAACCAGAGTGTATACAATGGCTTGATTCTAAAGAACCAAACTCTGTTGTTTATGTCAACTTTGGAAGCATTACTGTTATGACTCCTAATCAACTTATTGAATTTGCTTGGGGACTTGCGAACAGCCAGCAAACCTTTTTATGGATCATAAGACCTGATATTGTTTCAGGTGATACAGCATTTCTTCCACCCAAATTCGTGGAAGAAACGAAGAACAGAGGTATGCTTGCGAGTTGGTGTCCACAAGAAGAAGTACTTAGTCACCCTGCAATAGGAGGTTTCTTGACTCATAGTGGATGGAATTCTACGCTCGAAAGTATAAGCAATGGGGTGCCTATGATATGTTGGCCATTTTTCGCTGAACAGCAGACAAATTGTTGGTTTTCTGTCACTAAATGGGACGTTGGAATGGAGATTGATAATAATGTGAAGAGGGATGAAGTGGAAAGCCTTGTGAGGGAATTGATGGTTGGGGACAAAGGCAAGAAAATGAAGGAAAAGGCGATGGAATGGAAGAATTTGGCTGAAATTGCTGCTGCAGAACAGTCAGGTTCATCTTGTGCGAACATTGAGAAGGTGGTCAATGATATTCTTCTTCCAATCAAACATGAAGTTATGGAAGTTAATTAACTAAGGTGTATGAATTTCTATATATCTTCCTCTTCTCTTTGTCTTTTTGATATAATTAATATAGTAATTTGTTGGAAGGAAAATATTTCTTGCTTAAGGTCCTTAATCACATAACCCTGGGATAACTTTCATGTGCCTAAGGCAGATCACTATTTTGCACCGGGTTGCACTTTTATTAAAATAATGAACTGCACCAGTCGTGTTGATGAATCGAATTATGGTACTAAATACAAAATCATATATGTGTCACTATATTTACGTTGCTTTCGAGGTAGAAATGGTCTAGTTATTAATACTTGTTTGTTATTATCGCAAACAAGTCGCAACACGATAGCTGAGATCGGAAATGGATTCCATTTCTGTCACATAGAACAAATCAAGAAATTATTCATCTTCATTTACACGATATACTTTAGACGTTTCCCAAGTGATGAGAACAAGAAAAAGGGGATAGGAACCAGAGCGTTTAAACAATAAAAAGAAAAGGATAGTTTTTGTGGTTCTGTTATTATTAAAGGAAATAAATAAAATATTTTATATAAAAAACACTAATAATAAGCAACTTTGTACCTCAAGTTAGGTTTTTCCATGTCTCTGAAATCTAAATGGATACAAGAGGTATTTGTTATGGCCTTGACAATCATCAATGGTTCTTTGAGGAAGTTGAACTGATGAATTTACGTGAACCTATACATGCATTCCTCCCTAGGTTCTATCGAGCACAACGGGAATCGAGGGATGAAATCCTGAAATCTCCTTCCCGTTTTGTTCCATCTCTTTTTTTTTTTTGGTCTTTCCTTTCCTTTTCTTTTTCTTTTCCTTTTCGGTTCATGTTTTGTTGGTTCTTTTTTTGGTAACTTTTTCTCATTTTATTCTATAGTTTTTTATTTATTTTTTCGAGTCCTTAGCTACACTTTTACAAAGTAGGTTACAGAGGCGTATGTATGTATTGGAGCATGGGGCACATGCACGCATGCTCCTCTCTCTATACCATATATATTTATTTTATATTTTTTAAAATATACTTAAATATACATGTGTGTATCCACGCTCAAAAAGTTCTATAATGTAATAAATATTCAGTGCACCTTTTTGTATTAGATGTTGAATTCTCAATTTGTATGCATGTCTAGTGTCCCTTCTTGTGTTTTAATTAAGTTTTTTTTTCTTCTTTTTCCTTCTTTTTTTGTTTGATTTATTCATTCAAAATTTTCAAATTTAACACATTGAAATCCTTTATTTCCTTTTTGTCATCACAAAAATTTATATAATTAAAAGTACTAGCAGTGGATGATGTAGCATGGTACAATGATCCCAATAATTTTTATACGGAATATAGATATATAAGTTACAGATCACTAAAATTATAAGGAAAAAAATTAATTTTAATCTATAATTTCTAAAATGGTAATCAATTCATGGTAAAAACTTAAAGGTTAAATTCGTCAAATATAAATTCTAATTCACCTCATTGTTATTGTGCACCAATCTCCTTGGAATCCTGGGTCCGCCTCTGATAGGTTACCCTTACCCAATTCTCATTTCTTTTCCCCTTTTCTTTCTTTTATTAATATTTTCTTTGATTTATTAAGTGATTTTTCTTAGAATAATAATGTTGTTATTATTGGTCGCTTATAAAGTCTAAAAGTATGGAAAGATGTGAACCAAATAATGCTTTTTAGTGATAATAATACTCCTTCCGTTTCAATTTATGTGAAATTATTTGACTGGGCACGGAGTTTAAGAGAAGAGAAAAGACTTTTGAACTTGTGGTGTAAAATGAGGCACATATATTTTGTGTGGCTATAAATCATTGCATAAAGGTAAATTGTTTCCAAATAAGGAAAGTGATCATTCTTTTTGGTACGGACCAAAAAGGAAATAGATTCACATAAATTGAAACGGAGGGAGTATTAAATATAGTTTGTACTTTATTGAACTAAAGTAAATGATAGTACAGTGTATCTATCCTTTTAAAATACTGGATGTGCCTCATAATTGCATGAGGCCTAAGTGGCGTTAAAATATCACGGTATAGCCAGTTTTCACACTGGTCAATTAAAAATAACCAGCGTTTACCAAGTCAATAAAAAATAGTCACTATTTTGCTGTAACAGGGACCGGTCCAGTATAATATAAGGGAGTTCTGGTGCATTTGTGTATGAACTCCAGCATATTATGCTGGACCGGTATACTTTGCTAACTCCTGTAAAATTTGCGGGAGTTCTAGCATAGTTATCCTGGAACTCCCGTAAAATTTACTGGAGTTCAAACATACTTATGCTGGAACTTCCGTAAAATTTGCGGGCGTATTTTTTCGGATTTTGAATAGTATTTTCGCTCAAATTTAAAGTCACTAAATTTCGATGACTTTTAAAACTTAGCTATTTTTCAACGACCAATGATAAATCTGATTATTTTTAAATTTCTCACCTAAGTGGCTGCTCTCTCATATCACATATTTAAGTCAACAACATTAAAGAAAAATAGGAAGACGATAAATAATAGAAATAGCAAAACTGATTTGGATAAATCATTGCTATTACTATATAGAAAGAATCGCTTTGTCATTTCTTTTTGTCGAGCAGGAAGAATATTCGGAAGCGTGTTCACATATGAATGAGACAAAAAAAAAACATATGAATGAGACAATCTCCACATATTAAAAAGCGTTTCATATAGGGTCGGCACCTGGTATTATTTTGTGACAGGTTACCTAATAATTCATTTTATGTGAGTTATTTATTACTTTTGAAAATATCCCTTTGTTATAAAATAAAGATTGTAAAGTAAAGACAAGTATAAAGAAAGACTGATATATTATTTGAATTTAAATTGATGTACATAATGAATTGAAAACTCTTCTATTTATAGAAGAAAGGAAGCTGCTGTGTAAGCTACTACTGCAAGCTGCTGTGTAAGTTGTTACTGCAACCTGCTGTGTAAGCTACTATAAGCTGCTGTGTAAGCTGCTACTACAAGCTGTTGTGTAAGCTACTATAAGCTGGTGTGTAAGCTGCTACTATATCCGATATGAATAATCTTATACTAAGAGTAATGTTTATCTATAACGGAGTACTGAAAGGATAAGCTCATTATACCCGGTATGGATAATTTTCTACCGGAATAATATTTATCCATAACGGAGTATTGAGAGGTTAAACTTATTATTTTCGGTATGAATAATCTTTTACCGAGAGTAATGTTTATCCATAACCGGATACCGAAGTAATAAGCTTCTTCAGGAGGATATATTTATTACACCCTTTTATATTTACTTGAACCTTATGACCAATAATCTACAAGAATTCAAAGTAATATATATGCACACTCACGAAACCATAAGCGAAATGTGGTCTTTCTTTTTTAACTCTTTATATTTATTTTGGATAAAATAGTACTTATCAAAATTAATTAGTTAAATTATCTGACGACTATTCTATATTTAATTAAACTTGGGTTTGTTAAAGGAAGTCTGAATTGCCTTTGATTACCTTACAAATTTGGAGACTCGAAGAAGACCTGTATAAAGAAATGAAAACCCAGTGATTGGAACAAGACACCAAAGAATACATTGTTCTTGCAACTGAATCATTGGGACTTTTTTGATAATCCAAATATATAAAAAACCATAATTTTCGAAAATAATACAAAGTAAATCAATTTGGGGCAAGAAGTACAGTCGTAGCAAGAACCTTTGGAGCACCATACTCAAGCTTACGTACAAGTTTAGTTCTATTAATAATCTACAATAAAAAAAGTAACCGGGCACATTAAACTCTTATTATATGCGGGCAGATACTGCTTGCAAAAAATTATATCAACTACAACTTTTCTAATAATTCTTACTCTATACAGTTTCCTTGTACTCCATATGGCAATTGTTCTAACGTTGTATCCATAAAATTGCAAACTCATCTTTGATTCCGGTGAGACTCAATAATTGTTACATCCACAATGGTGCTGTGATCCTCTGAAAGGTAGTACTTTAAAAAACCAAATAGACAACTTATTAACTAATGTTCATGCACTACTGTTTTATATTGTCAGGTCACTTTCACCTGTTGTATAACTAACATACCATATTTTTAAGATTACCGTGTACCGGAAAAATCGGGGATAAGATTTTCCAGTAAAGAAACAAGAGAGAACCATGATCTGACGAACCTAGGGTAAAGAGTAAGGGTTCCTCGTTTCTGAGACCGGAGAGGACGGACTGTGCTTCCGAGATTGGACACGGCTGAGCTTTGGGTCAGTGCAGAGTGGAGGTTCGAGACTAAGGAAAAAGAAAAACGTTTAAGGACGACGAGTGGGGAGCCGTAATATCCTCCCTCAATCGGATATTACAACACAAATTCAATGCGATGTCAACTGCAGATTGGCATTTACAGAAAAGAGAAGATTTTTACCTTATTTAGACGTGTACTAGAATTGAAACTACCCTACTGTATAAAAGGGAGTACTTTTTAATTATAAACCACCATTGGCATGCATATCAAAGAAATAAAGTTCACTTTTGTCTTCTAGCTATTGTTCAAAGTGTTCTTCAGTTCCTTTTTTCTTTAGTTATAACCGAGCCCGTATCGAGGGCTTTACCGGAGCCAATTTCAGTGTTCAACTCAAAACTTGTCACGACTCCAAACCCCGATCGTGATGGCACCCAACTATATAGCTAGGCAAGCCTGACCAATTATCACTCACGAACGCAACCTAATAACTCATAATTGACAATTTAAGGGAATTAACAGCTTAAAAATAATAAGCCGATGTTTAGAGCCCAACAGACTGAAACATCTGAAGAAAACACTCCCAACAAAATCTGGGGTCACGAGTCTAGAGCCTCTAAACAACGGAATAACAAATATTCGAAAATACATAAGTCTGGAATGCGGAAATAAAACTGAATAAAAGGGGAGAAGTCGGGTCCTGCGAACGTCAGGCAGCTACCTAGACAACTCTGATAAACTCTGGAAGACAGCGACTGCTCAGCTAAGTCTCCGGAACACCTGAATCTGCACACATGGTGCAGGGAGTAAAGTGAGTACTTCCAACTCAGTGGTAATAGACATATATAATGACTGAAAGTAAGAAATCCCGAAATACCACAATGTAATGCTGAAACTATCCTCTTAGCACATTTAACAATAAGCAACAATAAATCCATGACAGACAAATATCAATGTATGAATGCAATGCAATGCACATGGCCGCTACGGCATACAGCCCGATCCATTGGGTACCCGTGCTCACTGTGGGGGTTCAGACTCCGGAGGGGCTCCTACAGCCCAAGCGCAATGACATAGTAGCATTCGCTGTGGCGTGCAGCCCGGTCCACAATCAGTCCTGTTATATATGCATGCAAGCCACACTGGCACAATCAAGTTTACCATTTTTAGTTCCATTTAACAAGTATTATAGTTTAAGTGATTAAAACCTTAGAAGATTGCTAATCATTCAAGAAGTATTTAACTCAGGATTGATATTATGGAAACATGCTCAATTTCATGGCAACAGTGATAATAATCCCTAAGGGATCCAAATAGTTGGCACGCAACCCAAATATATTCATAACGTTTACCAGCCAATTTCTAGTCAATAACACAGTATAGACATCACTCGGACGGACTAAGACATAGTCCCATCCACAAACGATCCCGCACTCACCGTAGAGTGCGTAGACTACATCTATTACTCACCTCAAACCGGCCGTAGACTAGTCCGCAATGCCCTTTCCTCTTGAATCAACCTCCTCGCACATCGAATCTAGTCAAAACCACAACGAATACATTACTATATGCTAAAGAAACATAACCCAATCAAAATTACTCGAAAAACACTAAAAATTACGAAGTTGGCAAAATTCGAGCCCCGGGTCCACTTCTCAAAAAATTACGAAGGTCATATCATCGGATTTCTCATCTCTCCACGAGTTCGTACATATAAATTTTAGCTAAATCGGATTTCAAATGCTCATTCAAAATCCAATTTCTCATTAAGAAAACACAAGCCCTAGTTCTTCCCTTAATATTCGAATTCCATGAACTTAGGTGTTGAAATCACAGTTAGATGACGTTTCTAAGCCATAGGAATTACCTCCAATCAATACCCATCGAAAACCCTCTTCAAATCTACCAAAAAGCTCTTGAGGCGGAGTAAAAATGGAGGAAATATGATATGGGTCGCGGGTGAAATAACACTTAAAACCATTCTGCCCAGGCATTTTTAACCCTATGCGATCGCATCACTACCATTGCGATCGCATAGCACAAATTTTCATCTTTCCAAAATAACCCTATGCGTTCGCACTACACCCCCGCATTCGCATAGACCAACCCTTTCCAAGGACCCCAGGCCCAACTACCCTACGCGATTGCACCCGACCTTGTGCGAATGCACTGCTCAAAGTTCCCAGACCTATGCGATTGCATGGACCCTAATGCGGCCGCATAGCACAAAACAGGGCTCCCCTCCCAGCCTTCTATGAGATCGCAATTCCCCCTATGCGATCGCATAGAGAAATTCCTCTGCAACATTTCTGCAACTCCCAAAAGCCAAAAACCTTCCGTTTAACCACCCGAAACCACCCCGATGCCCCCGGGACCTCAACCAAAAATACCAAACCTTATTCTAAACTTGTTCCAATCTTCAAAACAGGTCAAACAACGCTAAAACCAATAAAACACATTGGATTCAAGCCTAGTTTTCATCAAAACTTCCGAAATGTGCATTCAATCAAAAACCCGACCAAACGATGTCCGAATGACCTGAAAATTTGCAGACATATCCAAAATCACCTAAAGGAGCTACTGCAACTCTCGAAATTCCATTCCGACCCTCGGATAAAAATCTCACCTACCCACCGGAATTCGCCAAAATTCAAACTTTGACAATTCAAGCCTAATTCTACACCGGACCTCCAAATTCAACTCCGATTGCTCTCCTAAGTCATAAATCATCACCCGAAACTAGTCGAAACATCGAAAATCCATTCCGAGCCCTCTAACTCATAAGTCAACATCAGGTTGACTTTTCCAAACTAAATTTCTTTTAAAGAGACTAATTGTCTCATTTCTAACCGAACTCTATCCGAATTACTTCAAATTCACCAACCACCTATAATGAAACATATAGAAGCATAAAACGGGGAAAACGGGGCGGTAACTCACATGACGACGGGCCGTGTCGTCACATCCTCCCCAACTAAAACAAACGCTGGTCCTCGAGCGGTTCAAGAAACATACTTGGAGTCTCAAATAAGTGAGGATATCTGCTCCGCATCTCCTGCTCGATCTCCTAAGTGGCCTCCTCCACGGGCCGACCTCTCCACTGCACCTTCACCGAAGCTATGTCCTTTGATCTCAACTTTCGAACCTGACGACCCAAGATAGCCACTGGCTCCACAACGTAGGTCAAGTCCTCATCCAACTGGATCGTGCTGAAGTCTAACACATGAGAAGGGTCCCCAACATAATTCCGGAGCATAGAAACATGGAACACCGGGTGAATTCCCGACAAGCTGGGTGGCAAAGCAAGCATATAGGCCACCTTCCCAATCCTCCTAAGTATCTCAAAAGGTCCAAT
>MU695381.1:21252-103886 GCA_026770625.1 Nicotiana glauca
GCAAGTAATCAGCCCAAGAACCTCCAAAGTCAATAATACAGGCACGCAACATGCCTTCCAATATCTGAATGGTACGCTCAGACTGCCCGTCCGTCTGAGGATGAAACGCTGTGCTCAACTCTACCTGTGAACCCAACTCTCGCTGAAAAGTCATCCAGAACTGAGAGGTAAACTGAGTACCCCTATCTGATATAATCTCCCGGATAAAAATCTCCGCTAACCTCTTTGAAAAATAGGTGGTACACACCGAAATGAAGTGCGCGAACTTGGTCAGCCTATCCACAATCACCCAAACTGAATCAAACTTCCTCGCTGTCCGAGGGAGACCACTCACGAAGCCTATAGTAATCCTCTCCCATTTCCATTCGGGAATATCCATGCGCTGAAACACACCACCGGCTCTCTGATGTTCATACTTGACCTGCTGATAGTTGAGACACCGAGCTACATGACTTACAATGTCCTTTTTCATTCTTCTCCACCAGTAATGCTGCCTCAAATCCTGATACATCTTCGCGGAACCTGGATGAATAGAATACCATGAGCTTTGGGCCTCCTCCAATATCAACTCTCGGAGCCCATCCACATTGGGCACGCAAATCCGGCCCTGCATCCGCAACACACCATCACTATCAACCGTCACATCCCTGGCATCATCATGCTGAACTCTATCCTTAAGGACAAGCAAATGAGGATCATCATACTGACGCTCTCTAATGTGATCATACAAGGAAGACCGAGATACCACACAAGCCAACACCCGACTGGGCTCAGAAATATCTAACCTCACCATCCGATTGGCCAAGGCCTGAACGTCAACTGCAAAGGGCCTCTCCCCAACTGGAATATACGCCAAACTACCCATACTGATTGCCTTTCGGTTCAAAGCATCGTCCACTACATTGGCCTTTCCCGGGTGATACAAAATGGTGATATCATAGTCCTTGAGTAACTCAAGCCATCTCCGTTGCCTCAAATTAAGATCCTTTTGCTTAAACAAGTGCTGAAGACTGCGATGGTCAGTGAACACCTCACAAGATATGCCATAAAGATAGTGCCTCCAAATCTTCAAGGCATGAACTATAGCAGCCAACTCTAAGTCATGAACAGAGTAGTTTTTCTCATGGGACTTTAACTAACGAGAAGCATAAGCAATAACTCTACCCTCCTGCATCAATACACATCTGATCCCAACTCTCAAAGCATCACAATATACCGTGTAAGAACCTAAAGCTGATGGCAATACTAATACCTGAGTTGTGGTCAAAGCTGACTTGAGCTTCTGGAAGCTCTCCTCGCACTCATCCGACCACACAAATAGATCATTCTTCTGCGTCAACTTCGTCAAAGGCGAAGCAATAGATGAAAAACCCTAAACGAACCTGTGGTAATAACCCACCAAACCGAGAAACTCCAAATCTCAGTAGCTGAGGAAGGCCTGGGCCAACTCTGCACCACCTCAATCTTTTTTAGGTCAACCTGAATACCCTCACTGGACACCACGTGTCCCAGAAAAGCCACGGAACTAAGCCAGAACTCACATTTGGAGAACTTTGCATAAAGCTTCTCCTCTCTCAATCTCTGCAATGCCACCCTCCAGTGCTGCGCGTGCTCCTCCTGGCTACGCGAGTACACCAGAATATCGTCAATAAACACGATCCCAAATGAATCCAGATACGGCCGAAATACACTGTTCATCAAGTTCATAAACGTGGCTGGGGCATTAGTCGGCCCAAATGACATAACCAGAAACTCATAGTGCCCATATCTCGTCCTGAAAGTCGTCTTCATAATGTATAAATCCCTAATCTTCAGCTGGTGATAGCCTGATCGGAGATCAATCTTAGAGAATACCTTTGCTCCCTGAAGCTGATCAAACAAATCCTCAATACGGGGTAGTGGGTACTTGTTCTTCACTGTCACCTTGTTCAATTGTCTGTAATCAATGCACATTCTCATTGTGCCATCCTTCTTTACAAATAAGACCGGTGCACCCTACGGTAACACACTTGGGCGAATGAACCCCTTTTCTAGGAGTTCCTGAAGCTGCTCTTTCAATTCCTTTAACTCTGCTGGTGCCATATGATAGGGAGGAATAGAGATGGGCTGAGTGCCCGACACCAGATCAATATCGAAATCAATGTCCCTATCCGACGGCATGCCTGACAGGTCTGGTGGAAACACATCTGGAAACTCTCTCACAACGGGCATAGAATCAATACTAGGAGTCTCATCTTCAATATCTCTCACAAATGCTAAATATGATAGACATCCTTTCTCAACCATCCGTTGGGCCTTTAAGAAGGAGATCACCCTACTGGGAACATAATCGATCGTACCTCGCCACTTAATCCTCGGAATACCCGGAATAGCCAACGTAACTGTCTTGGCATGAATGTCCAGAATAGCATGGTACGGAGATAGCCAATCCATAGCCGGGATCACATCAAAGTCTACCATACCCAACAACAATAAATCAACTCGGGTCTCTAGACCCCCAATAGTAACAAGACAAGATCGATATACGTGATCCACAATAATAGTATTGTCCACCAGGGTAGATACATGCACCAGCAAGGCAAGAGAACCACGGGTCGTACCCAAATGATGAGCAAAATATAAAGATACATAGGAATAGGTAGATCCGGGATCAAATAAGACAGAAGAATCCCTGTGGCAAACTGAGATAATACCTGTGATGACGGCATCTGATGCAATAGCGTCCTTCCTATCTGGAAGAGCATAGAATCGAGCCTGACCACCGCCAGTCTGGTCTTCATCCCTGGGGCAACCTCTGGCTACCTGGCCCCCACTCCTACCTGACTGGGTGGGTGCTGAATAAACAGGAGAAGAAGATGAGGGCTGATCCCTCTACTAGGACTGTCTACTATAGAGCCGAGGACATTGTCTCCTCATATGACCCAACTCACCACACTCGTAGCAATGACCTGGAACTGGATAAGGGTACTGAAGGGAACCTATCACTGTAGATGAACCCTGGGCTGAAGAAGCTGGAGTAGTACTCTGAGTTGGAAGGGCGCTAAGTGAAGACTGGCCTTGCTGATAACCCTGGTGACCATGGCCTGAAGAAGCCCCACTGGACTCTGTGTGACCTGACTGAGAAGATCTGAAGGAACGACCTCTGCTGCGCTGAAACTGCCCCTAGACGGAGCACCACTGAAGCTACCTGAACCTCGAGGCCTCTTAGCCTCCCTCTCCTCACGCTCCCGATAATGATCTATCTCAATCTGACGAGCCATATTAACTACCTCCTCAAACGAGGCAACTATAACCCTCTCTCTAGTCATCAAAATATGAATGGGATAGTTGAAGCCATCCACGAACCTCCTAATCCTCTCCCGATCAGTCGGGATCATCCAAGTAGCATGCCAAGCTAGCTGCGTAAACCTCAACTCATACTGGGTCACAGTCATGTTCCTCTGAACCAACCACTCAAACTGACAACGCAAATCCTCCCTGCGAGACTGTGGTACATACTTCTCCAAAAATAGAGCGAAGAACTGCTGCCAAGTAAGGGGCACTGCTGCAACAGGCCTACGCCTCTCAAACTCCTCCCACCAAGTAAATGCAGGCCCTGAGAACTGGAAAGTAGTAAAAGCTACTCCACTCGAATCCAATATCCATGCAGTGCGAAGCATACACTGACACTTGTCCAGAAATCCCAGGGCATCCTCGCCCTCTGTACCACTGAACGTCGGAGGATGGAGCCTACCAAACCTCTCTAGTCGACGCTGCTCGTCATCTGGCATAGCCGGAACCACAAAATCTGGAGTTGGTGCGACTGGCGCACCTAGGGCAACTGGTGCAACTGGGGCAACTGGTGCAACTGGGGTAACTGGTGCAATTGGGGCAACTCCCGGTGTCTGAAATTCCTGGATACCCTGCTCGGGTGTGCGAGAAGCAGGGGTCTGCTGACCACCCGCGGTCTGAGAAGTAGCTGCTGCAGTAGTGGCTGATACGGCCTGAACCAGGCCAGTGTAGCCGGATAAGATATGAGCCAAAGCCTCCTGAAGACCAGGAATCACGATAGGCACTGCCGGTGCCTGAACAGGTGCTGCTGGAGCATCTACAGTTGGAGGCTGGTCATGAACCTGAGCAGCTGGTGGGTCTGCAAGTGCAGCCATCACTGGTCCGCCTCGACCACGATCGCGACCACGGCCCCTAGCGGGTGCCAAAGGTGGTCGTCCGCCACGTCCGGTAGCACGAGTTCTCGCCATCTGCGAGAGAATAGAATACATAAATTTAGTTCTCGGACCAACAAAATCGCACGACAAGAATTTCAAGAAAGTGAAACATTTCCTAAAGGTTTTGTAGCCTCCTAAGGATAGATAGGGACGTCTACGTACCGATCCGCGAGACTCTACTAACCGACTCATGACTCGTGAGGCCTAGTAACCTAGGCTCTGATACCAACTTGTCACAACCCCAAACCCCGGTCGTGATGGTGCCCAACCATATAGCTAGGCAAGCCTAACCAATTATCACTCACGAACCCAACCTGATAACTCATTATTGACAATTTAAGGGAATTAACAGTTTAAAAATAATAAGACGATGTTTATAATAAAAATAATATGGAATAGACTGAAACATCTGAAGAAAATACTCCCAACAGAATCTGGGGTCACGAGTCTAGAGCCTCTAAATAACGGAATAACAAATATCCAAAAATACATAAGTTTGGAATGCGAAAATAAAACTAAATAAAATGGGAGAAGTTGGGTCCTGCGAACGTCAGGCAGCTACCTCGACAACTCTGATAAATTCTGGAAGACAACGACTGCTTAGCTAAGTCTCCGGAATACCTGAATCTGCACACATGGTGCAGGGAGTAAAGTGAGTACTTCCAACTCAGTGGTAATAGACATATATAATGACTGAAAGTGAGAAATCCCAAAATACCACAATGTAATGCTGAAACTATCCTCTTAGCACATTTAACAATAAGCAACAATAAATCAATGACAGACAGATATCAATGTCTGAATGCAATGCAATGCACATGACCGCGCCGGCGTATTGCCCGATCCATTGGGTACCCGCGCTCACTGTGGGGGTTCAAACTCCGGAGGGGCTCCTATAGCCCAAGCGCAATGACATAGTAGCATTCGCTACGGCGTGCAGCCCGGCCCACAATCAATCCTATTATATATGCATGCAAGCCACGCTGGCACAATCAAGTTTACCATTTTTAGTTCCATTTATCATGTATTACAGTTTAGGTGATTAAAACCTTAGAAGATTGCTAATCATTCAAGACAGTATTTAACTCAGGAATGATATCATGGAAACATGCTCAATTTCATGGCAACAGTGATAATAATCCCTAAGGGATCCAAATAGTTGGATCGCAGCCCAAATATATTCATAACCATCCAAGTAGGATGTTTACCAGCCAATTTCTAGTCAATAACACAGTATATACATCACTTGGACGGACTAAGCCATAGTCCCATCCACAAACGACCCCGCACTCACCGTAAGAGTACGTGTCTCGCCTCAATACAGTGTCACAACGTGAGATACCGGAGTTTCAAACCCTCGGGTCATCATCTACATCGATTACTCACCTCAAACCGGCCGTAGACTAGTCTGCAATGCCCATTTCTCTTGAATCGACCTCCTCGCGTGTCGAATCTAGTCAAAACCACAACGAATACATTACTATATGCTAAAGAAACATAACCCAATCAAAATTGCTCGAAAAACACTAAAAATCACGAAGTTGGCAAAACCCGAGCCCCGGTCCCACTTCTTGAAAAATTACGAAGGTCACATCATCGGATTCCTCGTCTCTCCAATTGTCCGTACATATAAATTTTATCAAAATCGGAGTTCAAATGCTCCTTCAAAATCCAATTTCTCATTAAGAAAATACAAGCCCTAGTTCTTCCCTTTTTACTCGTATTCCATGAATTTAGGTGTTGAAATCACAGTTAAATGACGTTTTCAGGCCATAGGACTTACCTCCAATCAATACCCGTCGAAAACCCTTTTCAAATCTACCAATAGCTCTTGAGGCGGAGTAAAAATGGAGGAAATATGATATGGGTCGTGGATGAAATAACACTTAAAACCATTCTGCCCAGGCATTTTTAACCCTATGCGATCGCATCACTACCATTGCGATCGCATAGCACAAATTTCATCTTCCCAAAATAACCCTATGCATTGGCACAACACCCTCGCGTTCGCATAGACCAACCCCTGCCATGGACCCTAGGCCCAACTACCCTACGCGATCGCACCCGACCTTGTGCGAACGCACTGCTCAAAGTTCCCAGACCTGTGTGATCGCATGGACCCTAATGCGACGACATAGCACAAAACAGGGCTCCCCTCCCAGCCTTCTATGCGATCGCAATTCCCCCTATGCAATCGCATAGAGCAATTCCTCTGCAACATTTCTGCTGCATTTCTACAACTTGCAAAAGCCAAAAACCTTCCATTTAACCACCCGAAACCACCCCGAGGCCCTCGGGACCTCAACAAAAAATACCAACACATCCTATAACCTTATTCAAACTTGTTCTAATCCTCAAAACACGTCAAACAACGCTAAAACAAATAAAACACATCGGATTCAAGCCTAGTTTTCACCAAAACTTCCGAAATGCGCATTCAATCAAAAACCGACCAAACGATGTCCGAATGACCTGAAAATTTACAGACATATCCAAAATCACCTAACGGAGCTACTGCAACTCTCAGAATTCCATTCCGACCCTCGGATCAAAATACCCACCGGAATTTGCCAAAATTCAAACTTTGCCAATTCAAGCCTAATTCTACACCGGACCTCCAAATTCAATTCCGATTGTGCTCCTAAGTCACAAATCATCACCCAAAACTAATCGAAACATCGGAAATCCATTCCGAGCCCTCTAACTCATAAGTCAACATCAGGTTGACTTTTCCAAACTAAATTTATCTTAAAGAGACTAATTGTCTCATTTCTAACCGAACTCTATCCGAATTACTTCAAATTCACCAACCACCTATAATAAAACATATAGAAGCATAAAATGGGGGAAACGGGGCGGTAACTCACGTAACGACAGGTCGGGTCGTCACAAAACCAGTCTTAATTTTCCATCACGTTTGGTTTGATTGTTTTATCTCTCTTTAATTTAATTATTTGCCATTTTTAGGGTAAACAATTTGGCGCCCATCATGAGTCAAAGGATAACAGTGGTGATTTAATACGAATCTCCATAACACACCTTATTTTACACTTGTTCTTTGAAATTTGATATCAGGTTAACTTAAGAATGTCAAATTCTCAGTCTGCTCACTTAAATGTTGACGCCGGGTCAGGCCACCAGGGTGAAAACAATAATGTGGTACCTGGAAATGAAATTTCCCCTATTGATTCCAATGGTGTCCCAACCGCTAACCCAGTCGACAATAACTCATAGGTTGCCATCAACATCAAATTGCCAACTGACCTCGAAATAGCCTTCGTGGGGAACCCTAGCCATCGGTTCGAGAAGCACCAGGAGGTAAAGGAGATAGGGTTATCTTGCGGTTGATTTTTGAAATGTTTCAAGATTAGAAAGTGGCAATAATGCAGTTACAGACCCAAAGTCACGTTCCCAATAGGATCGAGCACAAGCAGGTTAGGGAAAATACTTGAAGGGATGAACAAATCGCCATGGAATCGGATGAATTCGGGCCCGAAGTAACTTTCACGGTGATGAAGATGTTATAAGCACTGACAAAGCGGGTGGAATGTGCTAAGAAAAAGAAACAGGCCAACAACAAGAAGGTGAAAACTTACAATTCCACGATTGATCAGATCTTGGGAGCACCCCTATTATTGAAGGGGCCCGATTCCAAAAACTCATTCAGAATCCTTTCCCCCTGAGCGCGGTGCTGAACCCAAACCCGCTGAGATTCCGTAGGCCCAACATTACCTAGTAAAATGGGACAACTAATCCAAACGAGTATGTAACCTCTTATACATGCGCTATTAAGGGGAATGACTTGGAAGACGAAAAGTTTGAATCGGTGTTGTTGAAGAAATTTATGGAAACCTTGTACAAAGGAGTGATGATATGGTAACACAACTTGCCTCTGAACTCTATTGATTCATTTTCTATTCTTGCAAATGCTTTTTTAAAGTCCCGTGCTGGTGCCATCAAGGTTGAGAAAAGGAAATCAGATATTTTCAAAGTCAAGCAGAGAGATAACCAGATGCTTAGGGAGTTCATGTCGAGGTTTCAGATGGAGCAAATGGACTTGCTTTCACGGCCCCCTTTTCTCACAAAATCGAGTTTATGACATTCGGGAGGATAACTCATTCCCTTTTGCGAATTGCGTTTAAAAGAATCGAAGAGTCGCCACCTAATGATTTAAGTGCATTAGGACACTAAGAAGGGTTTCGTTTGGATAACCAGAGATTGGGTAAGGGCTTGAAATTATTCCAAGGGGAAGTTGTTAGGCACCCCTCAGAATCCACTAGTGTGGTTTTCGGCCAAGCTATTGTTGTGACTTTAAGTATAAATAACAGGTAAGCAAGTAGGGCTTTCAAATAAGAGTGGATTTTACATAATGGTTGCAAATATATGGAGTGAAAAGAAACGAAAGAAAAGCTAAATTTTGAGAAAAATAGTTTGAGAAATTTGAAAATAAACAATGAAATAAACAAGTAAAAGAGATGGAGGTCCTAGGTTTATAAATAATATGGATCACTCCACACAACAACCGGTAACCACTTATACACGTGGTGTTATCGCGTGGTCATCATATCCATATATATCCTTTCCTACCCCATTAAGGTATTAAATGTGGAATGGTCTCGTTCACTTATTGAATGCTATTACCCGCCCCAATCCTGTCAGTCCTGGAGGCAATTGGGACTACTAGTCCTAAAGGGGAAGGGGTATGAGGTTTTATAGTTTTAAAAGGACAAAATTGTAAGGCGACAATCAAAACACATAGAGCAAATATGGGAAAAACACTCAAACAAAAAAGGCTAAAACAGAACTCCTTAGATCAAAGAAAGCGTGTAGTTTAGCATGCCTTGCACGTACTGATTAGGGTTTGATTAAACTTAAGAGTTGAAGCATGCTGATTTATCACATATTTTCAGATAAAAAAGTCGAAAGTAGACCTGCCCGCTAGTTTTAATTAATAAAGACTGGTGCAGTTTAACTTTCACCCTAAGGCTTGCCTAAGTGATAACAAAAACCTATAGGCATGATGTCTACATATTTCAGAAATAAAAGTATGAACTGATTACATGCTGATTTAAAGGGATGTTGCCAGTTAAAAAAAATGAATTTTAGAAAACACGAGTTCTGTTGTTGGTAACACATTATTACTGCTAATTTTAGACTCATAAGCGAGTGAGGCTATTCAGATTTGAGTTAGAAACTCTATAGGCATGCTTTCTATGTGTTTGCAAAATTAGAACATTGTTATAGACATAGAATAGTGCAGAAATCCTATAACATGATATCTAGGTGTTGCATTGTTTTATTACGAGCAATGACAACTGATTATATTTTGTTATTAGGACCTATAGACAAGTTTGCCTAGTGAAAACATGTATACAAGAATAAAAAAAAAGAACCTATAGGTATATTTTCTACGTGCATATGCAGGAGCTATAGACATAGTATCTACATGAAAGTGTAGGATCCTTATAGACATGGTAGCTAAATGAGATGCATAATTCTTATAGGCATAGTATCTACGTATGAAAATGCAAAACTACAATAGGCATAGTATCTACATGTGTAAGTGCAGAATTTTAGAAAAAACTAAAGCAGGATATCTACAGATGAAGATGTAGAAACATACAAACCTATAGACAGGATATCTATATGATATGCGGAAATCAGAAATTCCTACTGGCAAGTTGTCTACCATTTGCATGCAAGGTTATTCCCTCCCTTTTTCACTAGCCATCTCCAATAGTTATTCTAAGTTATTATAGCCCATAATGGAAGAAAAAAAGCAAAATTACATAAAAAATTAAAAGTAGAACCAAGGGGAGCCTAATTTAGACTCTATGCCTGAAATATGAGATGAACCAACTTCAAGAGATCATGATCCAAAGCCTTTCTCTCATTTGGATGTGTCAGAGTTCCGTAAGAGCCTTATGTGAACTCCGGACAGTGCTCACACCCAAATGCATAACCAAATTAAGACATAGTGCAATGTGGAAGGGCCAGCTCTTAAGTGTCCAAGTTCAGAAGAAACTCAAGGTCCCAAGGCAAGAGTCACATGAGGGGTGAGGGGGCAGAACTTAGAAGCTACGAGAGAGTGCAAGTGAAGAACGGGAAACCTGAAAGGGGAAGGGAAAAGGGAATAACTTAAAATCAGTGCATATAGGGGTATAGGGAAGTCGGGAATTTGCAAGAACACAAGAAGAGCAGGCTGATGGGCATGCCTAGCAATGGGATATGCTGGCATACTCTCCACTTGTTTAGAGGTTAAGACCTCATTGGTTCAGAACCCAGTTCATGCACAACAAATCTTGTTGCCATACCCTAAGTCACCACTCTGAGACACATTAGGGGTGATGGGATATGGAGCAAAGAGTCACAGTAGAAACAGGCTGTAGAACATAGGAATACGAAATTAAACATTAAACTCTACATAGACAGTAAAGTAGACATGGATATAAAGATTGTAAGTAAACACATTGGGGTGATGCTGAAGCTAAAAATAGGACATACCAGTTTCAAAGAAACAAGTGAAAAAGCAGTAGTCTTGTAAAAGCCAAAGTGCAAATAGGAAGACAGAATACTTTTTAATGAGAGCTCAAAAGAGATTGTGAAATTGTGTAGTTTGAAGTATGTTCAGTCGTGTGTGTTGTGTTAAAGAGCCATGTATTTATAGTGTGAAAGTCATGAGAAAATAAGGTAAGAAAATAATTAAAGACTGATTGTAAATCATTACACAAGGTTTCCTTTAATTAAGGGATTCAGATTCAAACGGGTAAAACCACTTAAGGAAAGGAATTAATAAACACTTTGAGTAAAGCATGCAATTGAGGGCAAGTTCATAAAGTTTATTTAAGGAAAGGGTTTTGACAATACAAGGTTGTACAATTTAAGGAAAGAAAATCAATTAACAGCCAAGAAATCTGAGGCTAGAGATTTTGGATGAATGAACCAAGTCAGAAAGATGGAAAAGATTTTAACTTAAGGAAAATCAACAAACAAATCACTTAGACCTATTTAAAAGGAATTCTGAATCAATCACAAGTTTGAAAAAAGATTCCTCACATATAAAAGCATACAGAGACGTCAAACATAAAAGAAACTTGTCATGCCCTTGTGAATCAATAGAAATGTAGAAGAGTTTAGAAAAAAGGTCAAAGTCGTATGAAAACAAAGAGGTCCAAACTCAATTTAAAGACTCGAAGTCAATCTGAAAGAATTAGGGGTTTTGAAATGAAACCCTAGTTGAAGAAAACCATAAAGCAAGGATAAGAGGGCAGGAAACTGAATCGAAATCATGTTTGGAAGCTTCAGAAGTCATGAGAAACATGATTGCAAAGTAACATGCAATCACAGTAGAGGGATTCAAAGAATATAATGGTAAATAATGATAAGAACAGAAGAAAAAGCATGCCTAGAAGAAACTTAAACATGGCTTAATAGAAGGCAAACAAAGAAACTTAAAACTTAGCAGGAAAATACAGTAGAAGGGCAGAAGAACACCGAAAAAGTATAGTAAATAGCACATAGGAAAACACAATAAGATGAACGTATTAAGACATGGTAAAAAATACAGTAGAGAAGCATATAAGAGTTGAAGAAAATAGCAGAAGATAGCATAGAAAATGCAGTAAAAAAAAAGAACGGAATATAGAAAGCAGTAGAAGAACATACATGGTAAAAGAAGAACATAAGAACATAGTAGAGACAAATACACACAAAATAAGGGGAGAGGAAGTTAGATAAACACTTTAAGCATTTTTAGAAAACCCTAAATCCAAAAGACGCAATTTTGAAAGTAATTTTGAAAGAAAAATTGGGGAAATCGTTTGGAAATTCAAGTAGAGCATAGATACACAACAGATCTATTGGAGAAAAACCTCGACGAGTTAGGGTTTTTTGAAAAACCCTATAAAATGAGAAAGGCCTTGAAAGGTCACCGATCGGAGTCGGAGAAGGTCAGAATCAGACCCAGAAGACCAGGATACGCCGGAACAAAGCCGGAGATGCTTGGAAACCTCGAGTCGGCAAAGGTTTGAGTGAAGACCTTTGAGGTCTGGCCTCGAATCTTCAAGTATCGAGCACATATGAGTAATAGGAAGTGAGTATAGAACCCCCATGGCCTGAGAAGCCATGGTTTCCGGTAGGTTTCACGGTTGAAGACGGTAGGAGATGATTAGGGTTCCAGGAATGTTCGAGAGTGTTTGAGAGACGAAGGGGTTCAAAGACGGCTGATTAGGTGAGAGTGATTAAGGTTAGGGGTGTTTGGGAAATTAAAAAGGGAAGGGGGAATTATGGTTGTTGATCAAAATGATCAACGACCTAGATCAAAAAGGGAGTCGGGTAGGTTTTTTAATTGGGTCATGGGCGGGTAAATTTAGGATTTGGGTCATGTCCGTTTGAAATTGAAATTGGGGTTTAATGAGGGGTCAATTTGGGCTAAAATTGAAATGAAATAGGGGTAACTTTTAAATAGCCACTTTTTCTCTTTTTAATTTATAAAAATAGTAAAATAATTTCAGAAAATAAATTAAAGGTGATAAATTAATTAATATTATGTAAATATTAGATTAAAAATACTGGAATGAAATTTGTAATTATAAAAATAGTTAATTCTTAAAATAGGCTAATATTGCAATTAAGTGCAATTTAACTTTAAAAATACCAAATCAATTTATAAAAATGTACAAAAATTACCTGAGCTTTAATTTAGTATAAATATGAGGATAAAATAAGTGAATCACCAAAATGATAATTTTGAGAATAATTATTTGTTTTGTACTGTTAAAATAGGGCAATAAATTGATTTTAAAAATCTTTTAAAGATTGGAAAAATAATAAAACACTTGGACATGCTTATATATATATATATATATATATATATATATATATATATATATATATATATATATATATATATATACTATTTTGAAATTATTTTGTATATAAAAATCTACAGGAAAAATTTGGGTATAAACACCTGCTCCGGTCGTAGATGATTGCGACGTTCAGGAATTTACTCAAGGGCTCAACCCCGAAGTTATGTCGCTTCTAAACAATTAATGTAAAACTTGGTGGACTACTCGACGGTCACTTAGGCCGACATCCATAATAGGTATCAATTGAAGATTAGAGTTGAGGACGACCAGCTAGTGGTCCCTTGGTGGTATGTTTACCCCAACAAAGCAATGGACATATCTAAGAGGATTATCGACCAGGAGCCAAGGCCAATCCAAGATCGGTATCAGCTGTATGGATTAGACTAAAAGGGAAATGGATCTGGTCGCTACCCAACTAGGAACAGTATAAGAAATGATCAAGGACCGAGCAACCAAGGTGAGATGAGTTAAAATGATTTTGACATGTAGCTAGAGGGTAGGGAAGCGTCGAGATTATCAGAGTACAATTTCAACATGGATGCTGCAAGTATAATTTGAAACATAGGTCACATCAAAGAAATCAAGTAGCCTAGACTACTTCAGTCTGATCCTGATCTGAGGGATCATATATTGGTCTGTAAGTACTATAGTACTCACAGTCACAAGATCGTAGATTGTCGACAGATGAGGGAAGAAGTAGCTCGATTATTAAATAATGGGCATCTTCAAGAATTCCTCAGCGAATAGGCTAAAAATCCTTTCAAAAATAGGGATGCGAACAAAAAGGCCGAACAAGAAGAGCACGTGATCAACATGATCATTAGGGTGGATGTCCCTCGAGGGCCAATGGTTGAACGCACCAAAGTTTCTACCACAAGGGAAAAATGCACCCTGGAGTACTGCCCCGAAGTGGCCATCTTGTTCAGCGATGAAGATGCCGAAGGCATTATCTAGCCTCAGAATGATGTACTGGTAATATATGCGTTTATCAATAAATCTTGAGTTAAACATGTGTTTATTGACCCAGGTAGCTCGGCCAGCATGATCCATCATTCCATTTGCCAAGAATACGTCAAAAGTTAGTGCTCAATCTTTATATCTATGAAAGGGTCACTTTTCTCTCACAAAAGAATGTCACAAGTATAGTTTTAAGTAGTATAGGCTTTCTCCTCATGTAGATCACTACTAATGTAAGCTAAATCAATTCAAAATCAAGTATGACTTCTTTCGGATTATAATGAAGGCTTTTGGATTAGGGTAGGATATCATATGGGTAAGTGGTTACACCTTTCCTTAAGCACTCCACATTTTCATTTCTTGGCTCATATTTACCAACTTTTAGATGCATTCTCTTTTTCTTGGGAGTTCGAGAGACTTGACATTACACTTTCTTGTTCATTTCTTTTTTTTTCTCCTTTGATGCTCATGCTAGGGATAATTACCTCTTTTTGATTTCATCAACCCTTCTTTTTATGCAACTTTTGTGCATTTTCTTTATGTTTTTTTTTCTTTTCTTACCTTCTCTTTTCATAGAGATCATTTCTTTTCTCTTTTTGGTGCCTTGATACCTCTTTCAAATTGCTCAACTCTCCCCCAAACTTATGCCTTATGCCACTTATTTCACAAGAGTGTTAAGGAAGGTTCGGGAGTCAAAACAAGATCACGACAAAACGGGTAAAAGCTTATAGCAGGGGTATCGGATGACAAAGGCTAAAGTCTCAAAGGGGGTTGACTAAGGATAACAACATTGGATGACAAAAGAAAGCTCAAATGGACCAAGAAAGTCTACAATCATTTCCTAAACTTATGGGTACTTGGACTAGCAACGAAAGATCACTTCACCCCTCACACAGCTAGACCGTAAAAGAGGAAAGAGTTGAGAGACTACAATAACCACAATCAAGTTAAAGATCACTATCATCCAATAAACCACTCAATGATTACCAAAGTCAACTCAAGAGTCTCAAAGTCACAAACTTGAGCTATTCTATTTCAAAAAACATTGTTTCAAATCATAAGCAAGTAGTTAAGTTTTGTACCAAATGAAGCATGAATAACTCTTTTTCGAGAATGAATTCATTAGTCTTATATTACTATTACTATTATTATTACCTTAACACAAAAATGAAATCATTCCCTTTAGTAGGTTGTCATACCATCCATCTTTGGGAAGAGCCACGCGATTCACACGGAACTACCTTTGAAAAGAACCACTGCATTAAGAAAACCAAAGGATTATTATCCATAATACTACGGAAAACATAGAAAAAAACTACTAACATAAAATGAAGCTGCTAAGAAAAAAATAACCAAAACGGAAAATTAAAGAAGCTAATTAGAAAAATAATTAACTAAAAATAGATAAACTAAAAATAAGAAAAGAAACAAAATCATACAATTACTACAATCCGAATATATCCAAATGTGTCAATGGAAAAAAATCCACCCCCTTCGAATAAAAGTAAGCATTGACCACAATGCTTAACAAAATAAGAATGAAAAGAGAGAGTGGGAAGAAAACTCCAAAGTATCCTTGGACATCTCAATGTCCCCAACATCATCATCTCCCATTGGGTCAGCCAAATATATCTCATCATCATCATATCTGGAAGTGTCAGGAGTAGCAAACATCATAGGCACTACTTCAGTAGCATTGATAGCAAGGAATGACTCATCAGATTTTCCAGCAGGTGCGGCCAGTGCAGATGGATCTAGGCGCACTAGTCTGGGTCAAGTAACATGTCAAATGGAAAATCCCCAGCTATTGCAAGCCAGATCACCTCCTTCGTAAGCTTATAAACTCATCTCTTGCTGGCTTGGGACTTCCTTACCTTCTTCACTTCCTTGATCAACTCATCAATAACCGACCCCTGCTTTAGCAGAATGTCCATAATCAACTTCTGGTTGTCCAGTATCTTAATGATCTTCTCATCAAAATCAATGGGGACCTGTGGTACCTATTTAGATTATTGTGTTGCAATAGTACTAGATATATAAAAAAGTTGTGAAGTAGCTATCTGCATCCAGTTGGAAAGACTCACCAATGACTGGGAGACTCTCAGAGAACATAATGGAGTTATAGGAATGGGAACTAGCCTCGGAGCTATAGCAGGGGGTGTGATATGGCCTAAAGATGGTGTCGGAGGCATAAAAGCACTAGAAGAGGGCTCAATAGAGGTAGATGGAATGTCAGCTATCTCAGAAACTACCATTTCCAGCTCATCAGACTGGCCTGTGATGGTAGAAGGCCGAGCTCTCTTCTTTGGGTTGGTCGAATCCATGAATGATTACCAGTCAAACGACTTCTTTGGCTTCATATTCGTAGCATACGCTCTTGGCTCTACCTTTGCATCTAAAAGGTACTATGTGTCAGTGTTGGGATAAGAGTAAGCCGTGTTGGTATGTTGTGCTACCAATGTAACCCACATTAATTGGGTACCCGACCATGATAGAAGCCACTAGCGAAGCACGTGGAATGGTCAGATGAGTCTCGTTCTGGCATGGATCAAGGCTACTACAAACAAAATTCTGCAAACCTTTTCCTCAAAGCATAATATCCTCTGATTAATGGGAACCCCAGCAGTGATCTATGGTAGTGGTGGGCTTGGTGGTGCTTAGATCTCAACTAGCCATGGTCGGACTTCTTCTTTCATAGCACACTTCTCTAGGTTTTTTTCTGGCTCCATGTCCTCAAACCCCAAGTATGCATTTAGCGTGTGTTGATCAAACCTCACCTTGAGGTTGTGTACTTTAAACAACTTTGTCCCCTTTTGGATGTGAGAAATGTTTGCGTAGAACTCGCGGACAAGGTTCTCCTTGGAATCTACCACTCTCTTAGTGAACAACATCTAACCCTTCCTCGCTCTGAGCTGTCTCAGTACAACAGAGTTGTATTCATCTAGATCCTTAAATAGAAACTGCCTCTCAAGGGTCAAAGATCTCATGGGCCACCACATTCAGAAGTAAGTGAAGGTAGCCAAGCTAACAAATCTTTCATCCCATATCTCATTCTTCTTTGCAATCTCCATACTAGTGTATGTACCCACTCCCCCTCTATTATCTCAAGAACATCCTGAACGGTCTGCATATTCGTCTCTGTAACAGTTGCTAGTTTAGAAGTCTGGCTAGCACTTTCCGAACCCTTGGGAGTACTATGAGATGAAGAAGCCTCATCCATGGGCTCAGATTTCCCCTGTGGCCTAGATGGTGCAAATGCCTGCTCCTCTGAAATAGAGTTGGAGTTTCTCTCACACGCTTCCCTAGAAGGGACATAAGATCTATATTTGGAGAGATTTGCACCACTCCCTCTACATATTATGGCCTTCTTCATGATAGTTTTTGGCTGGCTATAGGGCAAGGTACCTCTACCTCGACCCTTAGAAGAGTCATATCTACCTTTTGTAGTTTCATCGCAGACGCGCGATCGAACCATAGTCGGTATCAAAGCAAAGAAGATTGTTAGTTGAAAGTCATCATTCAACACATTCAAGACATATGTAAGCAAGGAAGAATATTGTGGACACAATGAGGTTACTACAGGAACAACACATTACAGGAGCTGGGAACCGCAATACGTATATTTTTTATATGTGGCCACATAAAGAGGCTGTAGACCACATAATTACAAGTGCGGTCCCACTTACAGAGGCTCAGATGCCTCTTCTGTAACGACAACTGTTGATAGCTAATTTTTCCTGATATATTTTTAATACATATATATACTTTCAAAATAGCACATATGCAGTTACAAGCATGCATAAACATTTTGATGATTTTTCTATAATTTTTAAAAGTTCCAAATCAATTTATTTCTTCCTTTTTTATTTATATAAATATCCATTAATTATCCTTCAAATTAGTTGTGTGATAATTTTGTCATTTAAATTCATTATTTATGACAACATCATGTTTGAATATTTTTGGTGCATCTTTTATAGTTATATTTACGTTTTAGGCTAAATTACACTTCATTGCAATAATAACCCATACTAATGCATAATTATATTATTTATGTATGAAATGATCTTTTATATTTTTAAAATGTTAAGTAAATATTTTAAATTATTTTAGTACACAAAAATATTCTTTGGAATTCATTTATTATTTTTATAAGTTATTTATTTATTAAAAGTGACTATTCAAAATCTGTCCTATTTTTATTTCAATTATAGTCCTAATTTGACCCAATACCTGGCCCAATTTTAACTTAAACTCACCCAGCCCAACCTTAATGCCTGACCTAGCCCTAAACTCTTTCAATAAAGGCTATTGATCATAGAGATCAACGACCATAATTAACCCTTTCCTTTTTTAACCAAACGACCCTCCATACCCGTTCATTCTCACACACACAGCCACCTTGAATTCCCTTTCCTTTCCAAATCCTCTCAAACCCTAACCCTAATTTACCCACATCGCCGGTCATCTACTACCTTTCATGGTGTTTCCACACCCCAACCAGACTTCTAATGGCCTCTCTCACGTTGGTATTTCCATCTCTAAGGTTCTCGAGGCACCAGGGTCCCTACGCTTGCATATATGGCCCCTTCTTGCCTGTTTCAGGCTATTCTGATTTGGTTCCGAGCAAGATCTTCCTATATCGTCATGAACCTGAGGTTTCTAAACCCTAATTTCTTCATTCTGAACATGTTAGATCTGTACAAAATGAGATGGTTTGGACCTATTTCATATGAGTTTTACAAATACCTTGTGATTCTTTACAAGAATTGTATGATTTTCGAGTGATTTTGCATCTTTCTCTAAACTAGGGTTTTCGAGAAGTTCTTTTCCCAAACATTTGGTAATTTTGAGTGATTAATATTATGTTTCTTATATGTTTTAACTGATTTTGTAAGTTTTCTACAACCTTAACTCATTTGTTCTAAAAACCCTAATTTTTTACATTCTTTGTTTGGTTTCTGAGTACTAGTGTACTAACTATGTTCTTTCCTAGGTTCTTGTGATTTCTCTTTTGCCATTGAATGTCTTGTGATTTTCTTGTCCTGCTATGCCTCTAATGAATTTCATAGTTCAACCCTTCACTAATTCCAGATGTCGATGTTCATTCTAACTGTTATTTTTTATTTATTTAAGTTGTTTGTGATACTTGCTGACTCTTTACATGATTTTCTCTTTTATTGAACCCTTGATTATTCAGAAGTCCTTATTTCCTAGTTTGGTTTGAACACTATTAATGAACAAAACATTTGATTCTAACCTATCTACTTGGTTTAATTGAACTGCTTGCTTTAATTAACTTTCCCTTTCCTTACTTGTTATTTTGCTGATTCTTACTGATTGTTTCATTAATTGAAACCTCTATGCATTCACCCTTAATTACCTACTCCATACTCGATTTCCTTCCTTAATATTTTCCCTACTTTTATCATTAATTATCCCTTGATTAAAAGGAAGAATTACGGATTTTACATATAATTGATTCCCTAAAGTTCTCTAATTGCTACTTAATTGATCCCTTGCCTTATTTTGCTAAGGTTTTGGCTACTATATAAAATCCCTCCTATTCTCACTTCATACATGAACATTAGTTCACAAAAGCATACTTACACTCTAAAGCTCTCTTTTTCTTCTGCATACTTGTGATATTCACTGGTCTACCTGGTTGAAAGCCAAGGCTAGATATTGGAACTACATCTACATTATATTCCACACTCTTTGCTTCAACTGATATGTCTCTAGCTAAATTTTAAAATCCAAACCCTATATGTTTCATTCCTGCACTAGTTCATTTGTTATGAATTCAACTTGTATTCCTGCTTACATCGTTGCCTAGCATGGTTGTCCTATTCAATGTGCTTTATATTCTGCACTCTTTTCCTGCTTAACTCTTTGCCTATCATGTCTAAACTGTATGTTTAATCCTGTTCAAGGCATGTCAGGCTTCCTGTATTACAATTATGATCTATGTCTTAATTATTTACTATTTATGATTAGCCTGCAAAGTCTCTAAGATTGCACGTGTTTTATAAAGTTTGCTGACTATATTTTTCCTCTATACCTAACCATGTATGCTCCCCAAATATGACTCTTATGTGCCCCAATCCCTCTATCCCCATGTGAGAACTGTTGAGTGTTTCTGACTCTGTATGTTTTATGACCAATTGACTGTGTACAATTTTAAGAGTTTTGGTACTCTTCTCAAGCTGTCTTTTACTACCAAACTATTACATGTTTTTAGAAAACATTTTACTCCTAGAAGTCATCAAAACCTTTTCAAAACTATGTCAAGCACTCTCACTTTACTCTTATAATATTAGGTCCTGCCCATCTGATATGTGTACTGCCTTTAGACCCTTGAGATCTCTCTGAACTCTGGCATGTCAGAGCTGGCACTTCCACACTGCACAATAATGAGTTACTATTTGAGAGAGTATGGGTGTGAGCACTACCCGAGGTCCTTAAGGTCCTTTGGGAACTCTGACACGCCTAAAAATGAAATTGGCTATAGAACCTTGGCATTTGAGGCTACTGGAGGCTTGAAGATCATTTCGATCTACTGCAAGCTCCCTATAGCTCAACTTCTGCTTTATTTATGTAACTTATATTCAGTTCTGGGCCTGAAATAATTATTGTAAACAAACATTTGGGGTGATTAGTGAAATGTGGTGGGTTGTTTCATATCATAGGTAAAATCGGGAAGAGAACATGTCTATAAGGTCTATTTTTAATGTTTTTTGTTAGATAATATGCCTATAGGACTTGCTTTGGTGAATTCTGTTAATACTCAAATTTTCCCTATATTTTTTATATGCATAAATACCTTCAAAATAGCATATACATGCATATATAAGCACGTACAATTTTTTATTTATTTATAATTTTCCTATATTTTTTAGATTTTTAAATTGATTAATAATTACTCCTCAAATTATTTTTGTGGTGATTTAGTCATTTAAATTCTATATTTATGCAAAAAATATGGTTAAAATATTTTTTGTGCGTTTTTGTAATTGAATTTTGTATTTTTAAAGATAAATTATATATAATTGTAATATTAGCCCTGTTAATGTATATATTTATATGCATAAAATGACCTTCTACATTTTTAAAATGTTAAATATATTTAGTATACAAAATTATTTTCCAAAAATTAGCTATTTTTTTATTATAAATTATATAGTGGAAAATTGGCTATTTAAAATATAGTCATATTTGTATTTCAATTATAGCACAATTTAAACCCAACCACAGCCCAATTTCATATTAAACTACCTACCCAAACCCTGAACCTGCCTACCCAGCCCAACACCAATTAATTCCTGGTCGTTGATCCCATAGATCAACGACCTGTATTAATCCCTTTCTTTTTTATTCCAAACGACTCCCTAACCCTATATCATTTTCTGAATCCACTACCCATGTATTCTCTCATCTCCTTTCCTCTCTTAACCACTCAACCTAACCCTAGATCATTTACCCGCCGATCTCTTTCTCCGATCTTCTTCGTTGATCTCCCTTAAACTCCTAAGCCTCCAATGGCTTCTCTATTGCCATGCTTATCTTCTCTAAGGTGTTCAAGGGCCCTGGGCCACACCAAATTGCATCTAGGGTTTGCTACTTGCCTATTTTTGGCTACTCTGGTGTGATTTCAAGAAAAATCACACGGTATTTGGAACGATCGTTGGGATTCTATACAGGTTCTTGCATCTCTATATGAATTTCTTTTGAAACCCTAATTTCTTCCCGTCGATGCCACCTTTTTCTAAAAGGCAAAATCGGGTTTACGACATTTGGGAAGGATAACTCGTTCCCTTTTGGGATTTGGGTTTTAGAAATTGAAGAGTCACCTCATAATGATTAAAGTACATTAGGGCACTATGAAGGGGTTTGAGTTTGAAGAAGCAGAGTTTGGGTAAGGCTAGAAATTATCTCGAGGGGAAGGTGTTAGGCACCCCTCAAGATCCACTAGTGTGGTTCCCGGCCATGTTATATTGTGATTTTGTAATGACCCAGCCCATTGTCACGTGAGTTACCGCCCTATTTCTCTCATCTTATGCTTCTTTATGCTTCATTATCGGTATTTGAGGTGATTGAGTCGAATTGGGTTCATACCGTCTAAAACATGGCCATTTCCATCTAAAACTAACCCAATTCGACTCGACGGTATGAGCGAAAATGGACTGCAGAAGCGTAATCTTGATCGAAAAAGCGGTCTGGAGCTGATTTGGGTAGTTTCGCAGAAGTGGAACACTTTTCACTTAAGCGAGTCCGCAGAAGCGGACATGCGGCCGCAAAAGTGGGTTTGGCCTAGAGGTGAGGTTCCGCAAAAATGAAAATTTGTGTCGTAGAAGCGGCCCTTGAGTTTTAATGAAATTCCGCATAAGCGGACAAAAATCGCAGAAGCGGAAACCCCTGAAGCCAGTAGGAGTTTTATATTCATTTTTGTTCCGCGAGGGTTATGTTATTTCCACCATTTTTAAACGAGCTTGAGAGCTAGTTGACGGATTTGAAGGGGGATTTCGACTAGGTGTGATTGGAGGTAAGTCCCTTGTCCTAAATACATGAAATTATGATAGATTTAACATGAAAATGGGTTGAAATTCATCAAAAGAGAGTGAAGCTAGGGCTAGGGAACTTGGGGATTTAAAAATGGAAATTGAAGGGTCAAATGGATTCCGATTTTGGTAAACTTGATATGTATAGACTCGTGGCGAGATGAGGAATCCGGTGATATAAATTTTGTAAATTTTTGAGAAGTGGGCCCGGGGCTCGGGTTTTGCAACTTTGTGATTTTTGATATTTTTCGAGTCTTTTCGATTAGGTTATGATTCATTAGCTTATTGTAACGTATTCCTTGGGTTTTGGTCAGATTCGACGCACGATGAGGATGATTCGAGAGGAAAGGGCATATCGAGCAAGACCTTTGACTGGCTAGCGATGAGTAATGACTTTAAATGATATCCTGAGGGTTTGAGATACCGGATTTGCACAACTTGGTGCTGTGTTGAGATGAGACATGCGTTTAATGATGAGCGCGGAGTCATTTACTATTGGGGATTGTGACTTGGTCTTGTCCGGATGATATTTTACTGTGTATTAGCTATGACTTGTTGTTTTTCACTATAATTTGGGCTTATTGCCATATTTGGGGCTTATTGCCGACTGTTTGAACTCCTTACGAGCTATCATCACTGTTTTCCTCACTATTTGAAATATTATTTGAACTTAGTCCATTTGAATTACACTGTTTCATGAACTCAACTATATTTTACTCAAACTTGGACTTTTAACTGATATTTGAACTATTGTTGAGCTGAGTACTTTTGTTTTACTAATGCCCGAGGGGCTTTTGATTATTTGTGGACTGATTGAGGCTGAGGGCCATGTGTCAGGATGTGATGAGTGATGTGAGGATGCATTCAGGTCTCGAGTAATATGTGAGGAGGCTTTCAGGCCTCAAGTGATATGTGAGGAGGCTTTCAGGCTTCGAGTGATATGTGAGGAGGATTTCAGGCCTCGAGTGTATGGTGAGCAGGCATTCGGTCCTCATATTGATATGTTCAGGCTTTCATGCATTATTGATGGTGCTGGGGATGTAGGAGCCCTTCCGGAGTCTGCACACCCACAGTGAGCGCGGACACCCATGTGATTGAGAGTGAGCCCGAGGGGCTGATGTTGTACTGTGTGATTGATACTGATCCCGTGGTGTTGATACTGTGCTGAGAGTTTGATATTGCACCCGAGGAGCAGGTTTCTGAGCATTTCTTACTAGTTGAGAATATTTGTTTTAACTGTTTTTAAAGAAAATTCTTGCCATATTTTTTATTGGTTTTACTGCTTGAGATATCATTATTTGTGCCTTTGTGGGATTTTATGTTCTCTGTCGTTATTTATTTTTATTACTCACTGGGTCGGAGTATTCACATTACTCCTTGCACCATGTGTGCAGATACAGGCATAGCAGAGTTCGTTCCTGAGTGCTGAATTCCTTCTAGACCAGGCGGACCAGGAGTGACGAGGTAGCTGTCGACGTCCACAACCCCGTTTCTTCCTTATCTTCTATATAGCATTTATCTTCGGACTATGTTCCTAGTTCCAGACTTTTAGTATTTTAGTAAACTCTGTAGTTGCTCGTGACTTGTGACACCCCGATTTCGGGCTGGATTCGGGTTGGTATCCCTGTGTATCACATTTTATTCCGCATTTATGGTTATATTATCCATGTTTTAGACTTATTCATGCTAAATAACTATTAAAAATAAGGTGTTATTATTCTGTTGGCTGGCCATGTCTTCACGAGAGGCGCTATCACGACTGGTGGGAATTGGGTTGTGACAAGTTGGTATCAGAGCCTAGGTTACTAGGTCTCACGAGTCATGAGCAGGTTTAGTAGAGTCTCGCGGATCGGTACGGAGACATCTATATTTATCCTCGAGAGGCTACATAACTCTTAGGAAAAATTCACATTCTCTAAATTCTTGTCGTGCATCTTTGTTGATCCGAGAACTAAACTTCTGTGTCCTATCCTCTCGTAGATGGCGAGGACCCGTGCTATAGGATGAGATGGAAGACCACCAGTACCACCTACTAAGGGCACTAGAGGCCGCAGACGCGGTCATGGTCGTGGTAGAGGCAGAGCCGCGAGGGCAGCACCTGTTGCTCCACCAGTTGCCCCGGCTCAAGATCAGGCCCCAGTTGCAGACATTCCACGAGCACCTATTCAGGCACCGACGGTGCCCATTGTGATTCTGGTTCTCCAGGATACCTTGGCTCAGATACTTTCAATTTGCACTGGCCTAGCCCAAGTAGTTTCAGCCACTACTACAGCAGCTACTTCTCAGGTAGGGGGAGGCTGTTAGACCCCCGCTGCTCGCACACCTGAGCTGGTAGTGCAAGGTTTGCAGACACCGGGATCAGCTCCAGCTCAGCCGGTTGCACCAGTACATGACTTTGTGGTTCCAGGTATGCCAGACGATGAGCATCGTCGTCTTGAGAGGTTCAGTAGGCTCCAGCCTCTAGCTTTCAGTGGTGCTCAGGGCGAGGATGCCCAGGTATTTCTTGACAAGTGTCAGCATATGCTTTGGACGACAAGGATTTTGGAGTCTAGCGGAGTAGCATTCACCGCATTTCAGTTCACTGGGGTTGCCTTCACATAGTGGGAGGCATATGAGTGGCGTAGGCCGGCAGGTGCAGCGCCTTTGTCATGGCAGGAGTTCTCCACTATCTTTTTGGAGAAGTGTGTACCAAAGTCTCAGAGAGAGGAGCTGCGTAGGCAGTTCGAGTGGCTTCGACTGGGGGATGACTGTGACCCAGTATGGGGCAACATTTTCTGAGTTGGCTCGTCATGACTCCGGGATAGTTCCGATCGATAAAGAGAGGATCAAGAGTTTTGTAGATGGACTCAACTATCACCTTCATGTTCTGATGACTCGAGAGAGTGTTCTGGGTATTTCCTTTGAGGATGCAGTTGATATTGCTCGTGATATTGAGACGGCTCGCCGTCAGGACAGAAAGGAGAGGGAGGGAGGCCAAGAGGCCTCGAGGTTCTGGTAGCTTCAGTGGTGCTCCGTCTAGGGGACAGTTCCAGCAGGGCAGAGGTCGTTCATTCAGGCCTCCTCAGTCAGCCCGCTCTAATTAACGTGGGTTATCTTTCGGCCGGGGTCATTAGGGTTATCAGCAGAGTCAACCATCTGTTAGCGCTCTTCTAGAATAGGGTTCATCATGAGCTCCATCTATTCAGGGTACCTCTAGGTCGAGTGCGTAAGCCAGTCACTCTAGCATGCGGGATTCCCTTCAGTCCTATTCTTCAGCACCCGGGAGCTATTATGAGTGCAGGGAGTTTGAGCATATATAGAGGCAGTGTCCTCGTCTTCATGGTGGTTTGTCTCAGCAGATGGATCAGCCTTTATCTTCTGGGCCAGCTTCTTCAGCACCCGCCCTGCCAGCTACGGGTGAGGGTCAGACAGCTAGGGGCCACCCCAGAGGGGGAGGCTGATCAGGTGGTGGTCAGGCTCGCTTCTATGATCTTCAGGGTCGGTCAGATGCTATTGCTTCGGATGATGTTATCACAAGTATTATTTCAGTCTGCCACAGGGATGCCTCGATTTTATTTGATCCCGGTTCTACCTATTCCTATGTGTCTTCTTATTTTTCTCATCATTTGGGATAATCCGGGGGTGTCTTTCTTTACCTGTTCATGTATCCACCCCGGTAGGTGATACTATTGTGGTAGACCATGTATATCGGTCGTGTTTAGTGACTATTGGGGGTCTGGAAACCCTAGTTGACTTGTTGCTGTTGAGCATAGAAAATTTTGATGTTATTATGGGCATGGATTGGCTATCTCTGTGCCATGCTATTCTAGATTGTCATGCTAAGACAGTCATATTGGCCATACCAGGTGTTTCGAGGATTGAGTGGCGTGGTATGACTGACTATGTTCCCAGCAGGGTGATTTCTTTCCTAAAGGCCCAACTGATGGTTGGTAAAGGTTGTCTATCATATTTGGCTTTTGTGAGATATGTTGGAACTGAGACTCCTAGTCTTGATTCTGTTCCATTTGTGAGGGATTTCCCTGATGTGTTTCCAGCAGACCTGCCAGGCATGGCGCCAGAGAGGGACATAGACTTTGGTATTGATCTGGTGCCGGGCACCCAGCCCATTTCTATTCCTCCATATCACATGGCACCAGCGGAGTTGAAAGAACTAAAAGATTGGCTTTAGGAACTCCTAGATAAGGGGTTCATTCATCCGAGTGTGTCACCATGGGGTGCACCGATCCTATTTGTGAAGAAGAAAGATGGCACAATGAGAATGTGCATTAACTACAGGCAATTGAACAAAGTAACGATGAAGAACAAGTATCCTCTACCTCGCATTGATGATTTGTTTGACCAACTTTAGGGAGTGAGGGTGTTCTCCAAGATTGATCTCCGTTTAGGGTATCACCAGGTGAAGATCAAGGATTCAGATATTATGAAGACGGTTTTCAGGACTAGATATGGTTACTATACATTTCTTGTTATGTTCTTTAGGTTGACTAATGGCCCAACCGCGTTTATGCACTTGATGAACAATGTATTTCGGCCATATCTGGATTCGTTTGTGATTGTTTTTTTGATGACATATTGGTGTACTCGTGTAGCCAGGAGGAGCACGCTCAGCATTTGCGAGTGGTATTACAGAGATTGAGGAAGGAGAAGCTTTATGCAAAGTTCTCCAAGTGTGAGATTTGGCTTGGGTCAGTGGTTTTCTTGGAGCACGTGGTGTCTAGCGAAGGTATTCTGGTTGACCCAAAGAAAGTAGAGGTGATGCAGAGTTCGCCTAGACCAACCTCAGCCACGGAGATTTGCAGTTTTCTGGGGTTGGCAGGGTATTATCGCCGGTTTGTTCAAGGATTTTCTTCTATCGCATCTCCCTTGACCAATTTGACTCAGAAGGTGCTCCATTTGTGTGGTCAGATGAGTGCGAGGAGAGCTTTCAGAAGCTCAAGATAGCTTTGACCACGACTCCAGTATTGGTATTGCCATTAGCTTTAGGATCTTACACCGTGTATTGTGACGCTTTGAGAGTTGGGATCGGATGTGTGTTGATGCAGGAGGGTAGAGTTATTGCATATGCTTCTCGTCAATTGAAGCCCCATGAGAAAAACTGACACTGTACACGATTTGGAGTTGGCTGATATAGTTCATGTCTTGAAAATTTTGGAGGTACTACTTGTATGGAGTATATTGTGAGGTATTCACCGATCATCGCAATCTTTAGTATCTATTTAAACAAAAAGATCTTAATTTGAGGTAGCGGAGGTGGCTAGAGTTACTCAAAGATTATGATATTACCATTTTGTATCACCCGGGGAAGGCCAATGTGGTGGCCCATGCTTTGAACCGGAAGGCGGTTAGTATGGGCAGCTTGGCGTGCATTCTATTTGGGGAGAGGCCCTTTGCAGTTGATGTCCCATCTCTAGCCAATCAGATGGTGAGGTTAGACATTTTGGAGCCTAACTGTGTGTTGACTTGTGTAGTTACTCGATCATCCTTGTATGAACGCATCAGGGAGCGCCAGTATGATGGTCCGCATTTGCTTGTCCTTAAGGACAGGGTCCAGCACGATGATGCCAGGGATGTGACCATTAATAATGATGGTGTGTTGAGGATGCAAGGCCGGATTTGTGTGCCCAATGTGGATGGGCTTCAGGAGTTGTTATTAGAGGAGGCCCACAGCTCGCGGTATTCCATTCATCCGGGCGATGCGATGATGTATCAAGATTTGAGACAGCACTATTGGTGGAGGAGGATGAAGAAGGATATTATGGGTTATGTAGCTCGATGTCTCAACTTTCAGCAGGTCAAACACGAGCACCAAAGACCGGGCGGTGTACTTCAGCGGATGATTATTCCCGAGTGGAAGTGGGAGAGGATTACTATGGATTTTGTGAGTGGTCTGCCTCAGACTTTGACGAAGTTTGATTCAATTTGGGTGATTGTAGATCGGCCGACCAAGTTCGCGCACTTCATTCTAGTATGTACTACCTATTCTTCGAAGCGTCTGGTAGGGATCTTTATTTGGGAGATTGTCCGATTGCATGGGGTTCCAGTGTCGATTATCTCAGATAGGGGTACTCAGTTCACTTCTCAGTTCTGGAGAGTATTTCAGCATGAGTTGGGCATGTAGGTAGAGTTGAGCACATCATTCCATCCTCAGATGGACGGGCAGTCCGAGCGAACTATTCAGATATTGGAGGACATGTTGCATGCCTGCGTTATTGATTTTAAGGGTTCATGGGATGAGTTTTTTCCAATTGCAGAGTTTGCCTAGAACAACAGCTATCAGTCGAGCATTCAGATGGATCCGTATGAGGCGTTGTATGGGAGGCAGTGTAGGTCTCCTATTGGATGGTTCGAGCCCGGTGAGGCTAGGGTATTGGGGATAGAGATGGTTCAGGATGCCTTAGAGAAGGTAAAGCTGATTCACGAGAGGCTTCGTATAGCACAGTCGCGTTTGAAGAGTTATGCAGACCAGAAGGTTCGGGATGTGTCTTATATGGTAGGTGAGAAGGTCTTGCTGAAGGTTTCGCCCATGAAGGGCGTTATGCGGTTTGGAAAGAAAGGGAATCCGAGTCCGCGGTTCATTGGGCCTTTTGAGATACTTAGGGGGATTAGGGAGATGGCTTATGAGCTTGCTTTGCCACCCAACTTGTGTAGCATGCATCCGGTATTTGGACTCCAGAAGTATGTTCGGGACCCGTCTCATGTGTTGGGCTTCAGCACGGTTCAGTTGGATTAGGATTTGAAATATAACGTGGAGCCAGTGGCTATTTTGGGTTGTCAGGTTCAAAAGTTGAGATCAAAGGATATAACTTCAGTGAAGGTGCAGTGGAGAGGTCGGCCCGTAGAGGAGGCTACTTGGGAGATCGAGCGGGAGATGAGGAGCAAATATCCTCACATGTTTGAGGCTCCAGGTATGTTTCTTGACCCGCTCGAGGATGAGCGTTTGTTTTAGTTGGGGAAGATGTGATGACCCGTCCTAATGTCACGTGAGTTACCACCCCGTTTCCCTCATCTTATGCTTTTCTATGCTTCATTATCGGTATTTGAGGTGATCGAGTCGAATTGGATTAGTTTTAGATGGAAATGAGACACTTAGTCTCTTTAAGGAAGGCTTGTTTTGGAAAAGTCAACCGGAAGTTGACTATTGAGTTAGAGGGATCGGATGTGATTTCTGATGATTCAGTTAGATTTGAGGGATTATTTCTGACTTAGGACTATGATCGAAAGTGATTTTGGAGGTCCGGTGTAGAATTAGGCTTGAATTGGCGAAGTTAGTATTTTGGTGAATTCCGGTTGATAGGTGAGATTTTGATCCTAGGGTCGAAATGGAATTCTAAGAGTTGCTATAGTTTTGCTAGGTGATTTTGGATATCTGTGCAAAATTTTAGGTCATTCGGAGGTGTTTTGGGCGTGTTTTTGATCAAATGTGTATTTCGAAAGTTTTTAAGAAACTTAGGCTTGAATCTGATGTAATTCAATGATTTTGGTTTTTGTTGAGGTGTTTTGATGATTGGAGCAAGTTTGAATAATGTTTTAAGATATGTTGGCACCTTTTGTTGAGGTCCCGGGGGCCTTGGGGTAATTTCAGATGGCTAACGGGATGAAATTCAAGTTGAGGAAATGGCAGATTTTGCTGGTATTTGGGATGCTCGCTTCTGTGGAAATGGACCGCAGAAGCGTAATCTTGGTCGCAAAAGTTGTCTGGAGCTGAGTTGGGTAGTTCCGCAGTGGAACACTTTTCGGTTAAGCAAGTATGCAGAATCAGACATGCGGTCGCAGAAGCGGGTTTGGCCTAGAGGTGAGGTTCCGCAAAAGTGGAAATTTGTGTCGCAGAAGCGGCCCTTGAGTTTTAATGAAATTTCGCATAAGCGGACAAAAACCACATAAGCAGTTGCATAGAAGCGGGCATGGGGACCGCAGAAGCGGAAACCCCTGAAGCCAGTAGGAGTTTTATATTCATTTTTGTTCCGTGAGGGTTATGTTATTTCTACCATTTTTAAATGAGCTTTAGAGCTATTGGACGGATTTGAAGGGGGAATTTGGCTAGGTGTGATTGGAGGTAAGTCCCTGGGCCTAAATACATGAAATTATGATAGATTTAACATGAAAATGGGTTGAAATTCATCAAAAGAGAGTGAAGCTAGGGCTTATGAACTTGGGGATTTAAAAATGGAAATTGAAGGGTCAAATGGAATATGATTTTGGTGAATTGATATGTATAGACTCGTGGCGAGACGAGGAATTCGGCGATGTGAATTTTGTAATTTTTTGAGAAGTGGGCCCGGGGCTAGTGTTTTGCCAACTTCGTGATTTTTGATATTTTTCGAGTCTTTTCGATTGGGTTATGATTCATTAGCCTATTGTGATGTATTCCATGTGGTTTTTCTCAGATTCGACGCATGAGGAGGTCGATTCAAGAGGAAAGGGCATATCGAGCTAGACCTTTTACCGGCTAGAGGTGAGTAATGACTTTAAATAATGTCCTGAGGGTTTGAGACCCCAGATTTGCACAACTTGGTGCTGTGTTGAGATGAGATATGCGTTCAATGATGAGCGCAAAGTCATTTACTATTGGGGATTGTGACTTGGTCCAGTCCGGATGATATTTTACCGCATATTAGCTATGACTTTTTGTTTTTCACTATGGTTTGGGCTTATTGCCATATTTGGGGCTTATTGTCGACTGTTTGAACTCCTTATGAGCTATCATCACTGTTTTCCTCACTATTTGAAATATTATTTGAACTTAGTCCATTTGAATTACACTGTTTCATGAACTCAGCTATATTTTACTCAAACTTTGAATTTAAATGATATTCGAACTATTGTTGAGCTGAGTACTATTGTTTTACTGATGCCCGAGGGGCTTTTGATTATTTTTGGACAAATTGAGGCCGAGGGCCATGTGTGAGGATATGATGAGTGATGTGAGGAAGCTTTCAGGCCTCTAGTGATATGTGAGGAGGCTTTCAGGCCTCGAGTGATATGTGAGGAGGCTTTCGGGCCTCGAGTGTATGGTGAGCAGGCTTTCAGGCCTCATATTGATATGTTTATGCTTTCAGGCCTTATTGATGGAGCTTGGGATGTAGGAGCCCCTCCGTAGTCTACACACCCACAGTGAGCGCGTGTGCCCATGTGATTGAGAGTGAGACCGAGGGGCTAGTGTTGTACTGTGTGATTGATACTGAGCCCGCGGGGTTGATACTGTGCTGGGAGTTTGATATTTCGCCCGAGGGGCAGGTTTCTGAGCATTTCTTACTGGTTGAGAATATTTGTTTTAACTGTTTTAAAGAGAATTCTTGCCACATTTTTCATTGGTTTTACTATTTAATTTATTTTACTGCTTGATATAGCATTATTTGTACCTTCGTGGGATTTTATTTTCTCAATCGTTATTTATTTTTATTACTCACTAGGTCAAAGTACTCATGTTACTCCCTGCACCATGTGCAGATAGAGGCATAGCAGAGTTCGTTCCTGAGCGCTGGTTTCCTTCCAGACCAGGCGGACCAGGAGTGATGAGGTAGCTGTCGACGTCCACATCCCCGTTTCTTCCTTATCTTCTGCATTGCATTTATCTTCGGACTATGTTCCTAGTTCCATACTTATAGTATTTTAGTAAACTCTGTAGTAGCTCGTGACTTGTGACACCCCGATTTTGGGCTGGATTCGGGTTGGTATCCCTATGTATCACGTTTTATTCCGCATTTATGGTTACATTATCCATGTTTTAGACTTATTCATGCTAAATATCTGTTAAAAATGAGGTGTTATTGTTTTGTTGGCTAGCCTTGTCTTCACGAGAGGCGCTATCAGGACCGGGTGGGAATTGGGTCGTGACAGATTTCACATAATCAAGTAAACAATTATGGGCTCAAATAGAAAGGGTTCACATACAATATTGTAAGTAATTTGAAAACTTTTTATGGAAAGTAAAGAGGTCAGACATTTATGAAATATTCGAGTAAATGAAAGCAAAGAAAGGGAGAGGGGTCCTAGGTTGATGATTAATATGGATCACTTCAATGCAATACCCAGCAATCACTCCTCAAAAGAGGGGTCGCACGTGATATTGGCGCATTGGTCATCATCTCCATATTCTACCCTTCCCACCCTATAAAGGTTATTAAATGCGTGAGTTGGTCACGAATGCTTTTTGCGTGCTATTACCCATCCTGTCCTATAAGTCCTGGAGGGTATTTAGGACCACTATTCCTATGTTGTAAGGACTAGGTGAACCCTCATGTTTGAAGGATAAAATGCTAAGCGACATACATAACAAATAGGACCGTACATAAGTGAACATACAAAGACAAATAAAGGCTCACGGATCCCTCCGCAAGTGAACACATAATTAGCACATCTCCAACACATTTAAGGTCTCAAAGATGGAAGTTAAAAAAAAGACAGGAACGTTGAAGTTAAAATAGTAGGTTTCAAGAAGATATTTTTTTCAACTTATCAAGGAAAGTAGAAGGTTCAGTTAAGACTAAGTGACTTGAAGAACGTTCGATTTTCAAAAATACAACTAAAGACAATAGTAAGATTTAGAAGTATACATCAGTTTAGGAATTAGTAAAATATAGATAAAAACACATTTTTGAAAATAGAGTAAAGAAATTGAAGATACAATAACTTGACGAGACGTAGGATAAGTATTCAAAATAGCACGATCCTGGGCAGAAAGGGTAACCCAGTAGAATACATAATAGAACAAGCATCAGTGAGAGTAAAAAGATGCACAATTTCAAGATTATTTCAAAATAGGGTGGGAGTTTTAGTAAAACAGAGTGAACTTCAGAGAGGCAAAACAAGAAGTAGAGTTCAGAATGTTAAAGGAGGTTGATTGGTCCTAAACCGGTAAAACATGATTAATCATTCTTATTAGGCCTAAAGTTTGCCTAGGCGTCATATGTATGGCCTAATTGTCTTAAAAGGGTGAACATGCAAAGTTGATCTCCAATTTTAAAGAGATATACATTCAGTTAACCGTGCTTGTATTAATAGGTTAAGCATGCTAATGAGGTGTTTAACAACTGCAACTCAGACAAGTATAAAACCCTATGCAACAGGATGTCTAATAACAATTATTTGCTCGTTATTAACTGATCATGGTTATGAAATGAGTATAATAACATGCTGAAAGTAAAGAACCTAAATCAGGATCTCTAATGTATGGGATGCATGTCCTATACGGCTTATCTATTTCACAGATAAGTAAATAAAATCCTATAAGCATGTTTTCTACCCATTACTTAAACTAAGCATGCATAACCCCCCTCCCACCCTAATATTCACTATTCAACCCCAATTATTTGTTTACAAATTATTATAAACCAATGATAGCTGAATTACAGTAATAAGGAATAAAATAAGAAGTTATTCTATTGGGAGCCTTCAATCAGGCCCATTCTTCCAACCTCACTCCTTTCGAGTTTCACAGCCTTTGCCATGGTCTGGGTGCGACAAAGCTCCCTATGGCCCCATTGGGTCCCTGGCCAATAACAGTACCCAAACACTTAGTAGAATGTGGGACAGGTACAGTGTGGGATTACCAACCCTGTGTGTCAAAGTTCAGTGAGTATTCAGAGGTACCCAATGCAATGCTCACACGAAGGGTGTAGAACCTATTCTCTAAGAGTAGTGTGAAGTGCAGGAAGGAGAGGAAAGTTGGTAGTTTAAAGAGTTTACAAAAATTTGGAGAGTTGCACACAAGGATAATGGGCATAGGGGACAAATAGACCATATAAATATCACCAAAGGATATAGAGACTTATGCAAACTTACTAATCATGAGTATACAAAATCAAAAGAGTTTAAAGAGACATTGAAATAGTCAAATTTAGACACAAAAGTAAATAGTAGCAGCATATAGTCATAACAGGTAAGATCAAGAACAAACAATAGTCATGAGCATGCAAGTATCAATAGGCAAACCAGGAATCAATCACATGTTGCACAACAGAAGCATAAGTAGAAAACAGTTAGGAATAGAACACACTGAAGTAGTAATAACAACAGTGATTTGGAACATGGAATTTAATCAGAATATACCGTTAATAAGAGAACACATCAGAATGCAAGAGCCAAGTATAAGCACAGTATTAGCCTTAGCTTTTCAGCTGGGTAATGACAGTCAAGAGCAGGGAGCAACAACAGCACAAGAGAGAAAAGCAAAGAAATAGCACAAGAGAGTAATTTTATTGCTATGTGTGTTTGTGATATGCAATATGTTAATGTACCAGGCAAAAGAGAATTGGGGGGGGGGGTACTTATAGTACTGATGACGAGTAAACAAACAAGGTAGCAATCCATAATTAAGGAACTGGGTATCAATCATAATCAAATCAGCATATGGACTCCCTTTTAATTAAGGAATCAAAGTCAAACGGTGATAACGAATTATTTTTAAAAGGAAAGGAAACACGAAGGAAACAGAATAGTATCATGATACTTAATTATGGAAATATGTCAGGCAAATCAACCAACATATTCGTGCACAAATATAAGGCAAAATACCACTTTAATTCTGGAAAATATTTTTCAAAAATAATGAACGTGATTGAAAATCTAGGAGATTAGTATTAATTGAGGAAAGTGTCCCACCGATTAGGAAGAAATTCGAAATAAAAACCAAACTATAAGGAGAATACACAAAATCACAATTTAAGGCAAGTAATCACAGTCTTAAAGAGAGCTTGTAAGAATCAGTATAAAATCACCATGTAAACAATCAGAGAAACCTTAAGCAAAGAACACAAAATGGCTGGGGAATGAAACACTAGCAACAAAATTAAAGCAAAGAGCACGGAACTCGGAGAAGAACCGAGAAGAACACACAAACAAGCAAATAACACAAATACAAACATATAAAGCTAGGGTTTGATCAGACTTAAGCAAAATGTTTAGAAATAGTATTGAGAATCACAAATCAGTACTTGAAATCAGAAAATAAAGTGTTTTTGAAAGGGGGTTAAGAAACCCTAGTTTCAAAAGGGAACAAAAAACATTTAAAACTTGAATAATCGTAAAGATCGAGTAGGGAATAGTGCAAAACATAAAGGTGTGAGTTAAAAATTGTTAAAAAATACAGAGATTTAAGAGGTTTGGGTCGAGATTAGTGTTGCATAAGAAACCAGTGAGAGAAGTAAGAGAAACCTGGTTGTGGAACTCAAGAATAATGGTGTTTATAGCACCATCGAACCAAAACCCATAAGAGAAAGGCCGAAAACAAATCCACGCAAAGCATCAGTAACCGTCTTATATGGTGGAGACTTATGGGGTCTCAGGGATGGAGGGAACCAGTGTGATAAGGCTTCAAGGCGGCTGGTGGTCGAAAGAGGCGAGGCTGGAGGTAGCCGGAGAGAGGGTGAAGGCCATCAGAGAAGAAGAACCAGAAGGTTCTAGAGAGAAGGAGGAGAGGAAAAGGCAGAGAGAGAGAGTGAGAGATCGATCTCGAAGAGTGAGGGGTCGGGGGGTGGGGGGTAAATGAGAGTTTAATTAAGGAAAGGGCTGGGGCAAATTTAGTTGGGTCCTGGGTCAATTGGATTTAATTGAATCTGACGGGGTGGGGTTAAATTGGAGCTAAAATTGAAACAATAATGGTTTATGTGTTAAACAACCAATTTTCACCTTTTATTTTATATAAAATATTTCAAATGATTTTGAAAACAAATTAAAGGTATTGAACTAATTAATAACGTATAAATATTATTCTAAAAATACTAGAAATGATTTTATAATTGTAAAATGCTATTAATCATAATATAGGCTATAATTGCAATTTAACTTAGAAAATACCAAACAAATTTGTAAAAATATGCAAAAGTTAGCTTAATTATATCTTGGTGTAAATATGAGAATGGAAATAAATTATTCACCAAAAAATGATAATCTGGGAATAATTATTGGATTTTGTACTGCTTAAATAGATAATAAATTGATTTTAAAAATCTTAAAAAAATTAGGAAAAAATACCAAAACTCTTGGGCATGATTATATGTGCATACACATGCTATTTTGAGAATATATGAGTATAAAAAATACATAGGAAAAAATTGGGTATCAACATCTGCCCCTCTTTACCCGAGATGGCTGAAAGAGTTGTCGGGTAAAGATATGATGGCCAATTTTGATCGAAAGAAACAATTTGAAAAGTTTTGACCGAGCTTTGGTTCCTGAGCTGCCTACATATCCATGGTTTTACAAGAATCAGACCATATGTAGTTCAGGGTCCATTGACGGAATATGTTAATGGAGGTTTTTGAAAAGAACAGACGTGATGTTTAGATTTAGAAAGGTGGTTGAAGTCTGATAGGCTGCGGGGACTAGAGCGGGATTGCTCTTGCTGAGATGGCTGTTGATATCCGGTGTACCTGCAAATGAATAATACCACATACAATGTGCAAAAATTTAAATATGATGCAAGTTCCCATTGGACCATGAATGCTCTCTTTGGATGGCTAGGATGATGTCCTCAGACCATGACGTCCTGGGCCATGAAGCATATAATTAAGGATTCACAGGCTATGAAATGATGTTATCGGGCTATGAGAATGATGCCTCCGAACTATGATGCCTTTGAATAATGATATGCAAGAGATAAAAGTGGGGTCCTTAGGCCATGGAATGATGTTCTCGGGCTATGAAAATGGTGCCTCCGAACAATGACGCCTTTGGACAATTTGGCGATCTTTAAGCCCATGATATGCAAGATTTGGTGATCTCTCAGCCGATGCAAGTCTTAAATATAATGGCGATATTTTAGCAGATGTGAAGTGTAAACACAAATGGAAATCTTTTAGCCAATGCGAGATTTAAATGAAGTGGCGATATTTCAGCCGATGTAAAGATTTAAATAAAATGGCGGTCTTTCAGCCGGTGCAGGATTTAAATGAAGTGGTGATATTTTAGCCGATGTAAATATTTAAATAAAATGGCGGTCTTTCAGCCGATACGAGATTTAAATGAAAGTGGTGATCTTTCAGCCGATGCAAAACGGAAATAGAATGGCGATCTTTCAACCGATGCATGATGGATAAAGGTGGCGATATTTTAGCCATGCAAGAAAGAATAAAGGTGGCAATATTTCCGCCATGCAAGAAAGAACAAAGGTGGCGGAATTTCAGTAGTGCAAGATGTGAATAAACGGTGGTGGTATTTCACTCGTGCAAGAAAAATAAAGTGGCGATATTTTAGCCATGCAAAAGAAATAAAGTGGCCATATTTCAGCCATGCAATAATGATAAAGTGGCGATGTTTCAGCCATGCAAGATGGAGACAATGCTTAGTCTCGAAAGGCAGAAAAGTAGCCTTATGCAATGCAAAGAAATTCAGATAGAGACAATGCTTAGTCTCAGAAGGCAGGAAAATGCAGATGGAGACAATGCTTAGTCTCGAAAGGCAGAAAGGTAGCCCTATGCAATGCAAATAAATGCAGATGGAGACAATGCTTAGTCTCGGAAGGGAAAAAGGTAGCCTTACGCAATGCAGAGATGTAGAAGGCAGGTAATGGTAAAATCTCTTAGCTGATAGCTTTATAGCTGATAGTCGATTGCTATATTGTGGCTGCTAGGGATGTTGTGTATGGATAAGAATTGTAAATAGGTGATGATTCTGAGAGTTGTATTCCCGAGAAGTATAAGTGAATAGATATATCTGATGATGTTACGACTTGACTGCACGCATCCAAAGAAAAATCGTGAGTTCTGTAAAAGATATGGGAAGGTTAGTTCGTATCCCCGTGGACTTTGCTCGTCTTGCTCGGCCTTTGTTTCGGTGATACTGTGCGAATCCTTGGGGTAGCATTGCTAAACAAAACAATTTTGATAATAGACATGCATGATTTAGTAAAAAAATGCGACATAAATATATATAATCAAGAGTAGTTTTCTTTTAGATGAACCAACGACTGCGACAAGGTTGAAGACATTGCAACCTCTCTCTCCGGAATTTTGAGGGGCCTCCTAAAAAATTCTACCCTAGATTACTGGGCTGGTGCTTCCGACAGCTGCGTGCGATGACTGGCTGAAAATCAACTTCAGAATTTTGGGGGTCCTCCTCAAAATTTTGCCCCAGTTTCCAATGCCGGGGGAAATGAAAATTTTATTGATTTGTGACCGAACCCATAGGTTTGCCTACATATCCCCTCTTAAATGAGAATTAGATCAGGCGTAGTTCAAACTACATCATAAAGAAATCATAATGGTTACACATAGTATCATTTCACTGCATCTAAGTTGATCGGCTTTGGCCAAACTTCTCCATCCATTTTTGCAAGTACGAGGGGTCCTCCAGTTAGAACCCGGTGAACTATATACGGACCTTGCCAGTTGGGAGAGAATTTCCCTTTGTCTATATCTTGATGCGGGAATACTTTCTTCAACACCAACTGTCCTGGTGTAAACTGTCTCGGCTTGACTTTTTTGTTGAAGGCTCTGGACATTCTGTTTTGATAAAATTGACCATGGCAAACTGCATTCATCCTTTTTCCATATATTAGAGCTAGCTTCTCGTAGTGACTTTTTACCCATTCTGCATCGTTAAGTTCTGCTTCATGCATAATCCTCAAGGAGGGAATTTCAACCTCGGCGGGGATGAATACTTCTGTACCATAAACCAACATATAGGTAGTTGCTCTGGTTGATGTGTGAACTGTGGTGCGGTACCCTAATAAAGCAAATGATAGCTTTTCGTGCCATTTCTTATGCTTTTCTATCATTTTTCTTAGTATCTTCTTGATATCTTCCACTGCTCCATTCATCTGAGGTGTGTAGAATTCTTGTGTTTAATCTCTAATGTTTCGCACATTTCTTTCATCAGATCACTGTTGAGATTGGAACCATTATCAGTAATGATTGGCTTCGGAATTCTGAACCAACAATGTGGCTGCGGACAAAGTTCGACACAACTTTCTTTGTCACTACCTTGTACGATGTGGCCTCAACCCAATTGGTGAAACAATCAATTGCCACTAGAATGAACCTGTGCCCGTTTGATGTGGCAAGCTCGATAGGTCCAATAACATCCATTCCCCAAGCGGAGAACGACCATGGCGAGCTTGTTGCACTAAGCTCATTTGGAGGAACTTTTATTATGTCTGTATGTATCTGAAAGTGATGGCACTTTTGGACGTACTAGATGCTGTCCGTTTCCATAGTCGTCCTAAAATATCCCACCCGGAGTATCTTCTTTGCTAGGACAAAACCATTCATATGTGGACCGCAGGTCCTTGCGTGAATTTCCTCTAATAGCCTAGATGCTTCCTTTGCTTCTACACACCTTAGTAATCCTAAATCAGGAGTCCTCCTATATAGGATTCGTCCATTGGGAAAGAAGTTGTTAGAAAACCTTCAAAGTGACCGTTTCTAAGTAGCATTTGCAAGTTTCGGATATCCTCCTATTGTCAAATACTCCTTGATGTCATGGAACCATAGTTTTTCATCTGCTTCTTCCTCGACATAAGCACAATAAGCTGGTTGGTCATGGAACTTTATTGGAATAGGATCTATGAAGTTCTTATCTGAATGCTGAATTATAGATGATAGAGTAGCCAATGCGTCGGCAAACTCATTATGGACTCTAGGGACATGCTGAAATTCTCTCTTTGTGAACCTCTTCCTCAATTCCCATACATGATGCAAATAAGGGAGTATCTTAGAGTTTTTGGTTGCCATTCTTCTCAGACCTGATGTATGAGCAAATCGGAATCCCTGATCATTAGTAACTCCTAAATGTTCATATCAATGGCCAGCTTGAGCCCTAAGATGTAGGCTTCATATTCGGCCATGTTGTTGGTGCACGTGAACCTGAGTTTGGCAGAGACCGGATAATGCTAGCCGGTTTCTGATACTAGGACTGCTCAAATACCAACTCCTTTGAAATTTGCTGCTCCGTCGAAAAACATTCTCCAACCATCATAGGATTCTGCAATATCTTCTCCTATGAAATATACCTCTTCATCAGGAACATACATCTTTAGAGGCTCGTATTCTCCATCCACAAGATTTTCGGTGAGATGATCTACCAAGGCTTGTCCTTTGATTACCTTTTGAGATACATAGACAATGTCGAATCCGCTCAGTAGGATTTTCCACTTGGCTAGTTTGCCAGTGGGCATGGGCTTCTGAAAGATATATTTCAGCGGATCCATTCTTGATATGAGGTAAGTGGTATAGGCACACAAATAATGCCTCAATTTCTGAGCTACCCAAGTCCAAGCACAACAGGTGCGCTCCAATAGGGAATACCGGACCTCGTACGGGGTGAACTTCTTGCTGACATAGTAGCTGGACTACTCCTTTATCCCCGTTTCATCATGTTGTCCCGAAACACAACTGAATGCCCCATCCAATACCACAAGGTAGAGCAATAGAGGTCTATCTAGTTTGGGCGGAACCAAAACTGACGCCATTGATAAGTATTCCTTGATTCTATCAAAGACTTTCTTGCAATAATCAGTCCATTTGGTAGCGGCGTCCTTCTTCAACATCTTAAATATCAATTTACAAATAACAGTGGACTGAGCTATGAACCGGCTGATATAGTTGAGTCTCTCCAGGAAACTTATCACGTCCTTCTTGTTCTTTAGCGGTGGAAATTCTTGAATGGCTTTAACCTTTGATTGATCCAGATCTATTCCTCGTCGACTTACAACGAATCCAAGTAGTTTTCTGGCAGAAACCTCAAATGCACATTTGGCAGGATTCAGTTTCAGATTGTACCTTCTCAGACTGTTGAAGAACTTCTTCAAATCTTCCATGTGGTTAGTGGCTTTCTTGGATTTGATGATGACATCATCTATATATAATTCGATCTCTTTATGTATCATGTCGTGGAAAATAGTAGTCATGGCTCTCATGCAGGTGGCCCCGACATTCTTTAACCCAAACGGCATCATCTTGTAACAATACATCCCCCATGCCCTAATAAAAGCCGTTTTCTCAGCGTCTTCGTTATCCATCCATATCTGATGATACCCACCAAAACAATCAACAAATGACTGCAGCTCGTGTTTGGCACAGTTGTCAATCAGGATGTGTATGTTCGGCAAGGGGAAGTCATCTTTCGGACTGGCCCGGTTGAGATCCCGATAGACAACACAGACTCTAATTTTCCCATCCTTCTTCGGCACTGGCACAATGTTGGCTAACCATGTTGGGTACTCTACTACCCTAAGAACCTTGGATTAGACTTGCTTGGTAACTTCTTCCTTGATTTTCAAACTCATGTCAGGTTTGAATTTTCTGAGCTACTGCTTTAACGCCGGACATGTCAGATCAGTTGGCAGTTTGTGAGCTATAATAGATTTACTGAGACCAGTCATATCATCATACGACCAGGCGAATATGTCTTCATATTCCCTAAGAAATTCTGTGTACTCTTTCTTTTCCGATGGTGACAGATGAACACTAATGTGCATTTCCTTGACATTCTCTGTATCCCCCAAGTTGACAAACTCAGTTCCGTCCAAGTTAGACTTACTCCTATTCTCAAAGTCCTCAACCTCTTTAACAACCTCTTCTGGTATATCATCCTCTTCTGAGTCTATGTCTGTTTGTTACGTTATCTCGTTGTCTGTCACAATCGTTGGTTCATCAAGATAAGTAATAATAATGCCGTGTAAATAAAGTAAATGATAGAAAAATAATTAGAGCAAGATTTATAAGAAACTAAAATGCCTTGATAAATTTCATAATTGTTTTGAACATTGGAGCTCTTATTTTCAAAAATTAAAAATGCGGAAAGGAAATCAACTAGCAAAAAAGTAAAAGGTTATGCATGGTGCTTTGTTTAGCCTTGCTACCCCGAAGCTATCCGGGCTGTAGTGGTTCTGATGGACCAATTATTGAGGCGTGCTCCTCGGCTCACAGCTTGTATGGAAGGTCCTTCCTCTCCTTCCTTCCCAAAAATGACACAATAGTCTATATTGTCATCTTCCAATAACAAATTCTGCATTGCTGCCAATGCTTCCTCTTCCTATGACCCATATATGACATCTGCTGGCTGGGAAGTCTGCTCCAGGCGAGGTATCGAATGTTCCAGTGGGTAGTAGGGACTGCCCATGGTGGCGACCAGTGGTTGCACTCCTCCCTAGTGTATTAATACCCCAAACCAAAAGTGGTACCATGTTTCTTTAGCTTGATAGGTTTGGCGATTCCCTGGAGGTTTTCGCCAAGTCCCTTGCACAGCTCGTATCTATACCAATTCAGTTTGCTTTCAATCTTTTTGTCCTACCATTTATCTTTGTCCACGATGTTGACCCGCTCAATGTGGTGGTAGGTTTCTCCTCTTATTTTCCTTCTTCCTCCTATTGCTGGGATGGCCTGACGACTGTATAAGGGATTGCTACCATCGCCATGAATAATCACCTCTTGGTGATTCCACTCAAATTTCATTGCCTGGTGTAGGGTTGATGCTACGGCTCCAGCGGTGTGAATCATGGGCCGTCCCAACAGCAAATTGTAAGACGCTAGGACGTCTATCACTTGAAAGTCAACGTCAAACCAAGTCAGTCCCATTTGCAGACACAAACCGATTTCCCCAATAGTGGACCTTTGGGATCCATCGAAAGATTTGACATTGATGGCTCTATCCTTGATCTCATGCAGGCTCTTTCTAAATGTTCTGAGAGTCACCAATGGACAAATATTGAGGCTGGACCCTCCGTCAACATAATTCTAGTGATGAAATAATCCTCGAATTGGACAGTGATGTGCAATGCCTTGTTGTGGCTCAGCCCTTCTGGTGGCAGCTCATCTTCGTGGAAAGTGATTTTGTGACTTTCCAATACTTTCCCTACCATATTTTTCATTTCTCCTCTAGTTATATTGCTGCGCACATATGCCTTGCTCATCACTTTCAATAAGGCATTCTTATGTGCGTCAGAGCTTTGTAGCAGAGCTAAGATGGACATCTAGGCTAGCGTCTTGTTCAGCTGATCAATGACTGAGTACTCCTTTCCTTGCATCTTCCTCCAGAGGTTTTCAGGCCAGGTTTCAGTGATGATCGATCGTCCAGAGGCTTGCTTACTAGACTCAGCTAGATGTTCTAGAGTATAAACCCTACCGGTTCTGGTCATACCCTGTACTGCAATTGCTTCTTTAGATTTGGTTTTCCCTTTCCTTCTCGCCTCGGTGGTGTAATCCCAAGGAATGGCCTTTGTATGGAATGGTTATATGTTTGACATAGCTATAGGAATGGGTACCCTTGCTTTGGGAGGTTACACAGCCACTTTAAATGGTACATGTGCCTTTGGGGATCCGAACTCGACCTCAATCAGTCCTGGTGCCTTTGTAGAAGAAGGTTCTTCAAACTCGTATGGTACAGACATGTTCCCTTCAGCGTCTCCAGAAGGCTGGATATAGACTACAATAAGATTAAGTATGAGTGTTGGTTTCTTTGGCTCGTTACCTTCAGCGATTAATCCGATCGATCCTTCGGGGTCCCAATCATCTTCTATCTCAATCATGTGAACACCTCTACCTTTGTGGTCCGGTAGAGGGTGGTTGCGGACATTTGAAGCAGGCTCCATTGCCAAGATGATCTTGTTTTCAATTAAAGCTTGAATTTTATCCTTCAAAGAGTGGCATTCATCAATGGTATGCCCCTTCATGCCGGAATAGTATGCACATGTTTTGTTTAGGTTGACTCATTGGGAAGGATTTTCTGGAGTCATGGCAGGGATAAGGGTGACGTAACCAACAACTGTGAGTCTTTCATACAGCTGGTCGATTGGTTCAGCGATGGTGGTGTATTGTTTGGGAGGTCTACGGTCGAAGTTAGGTCGCAATCTAGGGAAGTTTTTGCGGGTGGGAGGTGATTGATAGTGAGAGGGCTAATCATTATAGACTTGGTAGACGTGTGCGGGTTAGGAATATCTTGGTGAGGGAGGTTGATATGTAGGGAGTGGAGATGATTGGTAAGAAGGTTGTGGAGCTTAGTAAGAGGGCGAGGGTGCTTGATGATTTAGGGTAGATTGATATGTGAGAGAAGATATTGGGTAGGTTTGGTATTTTATTGGGGATTTTGTTCTCTATGCAACCATCATGGCACTCGCATCCCTTTTCTTGGATGTGCCGCCAGACTGTAGAGCCTTGTTAGTAGCCTGCAATGCTTCAAAGTTAGTGACCATACCACTTTTAATGCCTTCCTCGATCCTCTCTCCTAGGTTGATGATGTCGAAAATTTTTTGGCCTTCAATCAACATCAACCTCTCATAATACTATGGGTCTTGAGCTCAGATGAAAAACCTATTCATATGTTCTTCTTCTGAACCCGACCTGACCTTAGCAGCTTCTTATCTCCAATGAGTAACATACTCGTAGAATGTCTCTGTAGGTTTCTTCTTTAAGTTCTAGATGTGTAATACATCTGGTGCATTCTCTGTGTTGAATCTACACATGTACCTAAAATTAGACGCCATACTCACCCAATTTGTCCACTTCTTTGGGTCCTGGCACATGTTCCAAGATAGAGCATCCCCTTTCAGACTTCTTATAAAGAGCTTCATGCGAATTTTTTCATCCTTTCCGACTCCGACCAGGTTATCGCAGTACGTCCTCAAATGGACTCTAGGATCCCCTGTGCCATCAAACATTTCAAAGTGGGAGTTTTGTACCCCTTAGTAAGTTTGACACCTGGCTAAATGCAAAGGTCCTCATAATTCAGCCCCTCGATACCTTTGTTTCCTTCAACACCTGGACTCAGCTAGTCAGCTACTTGAGTTCTGTGGCCATGTTCTTGATAAGAGAGTCTTTGTCATCAGATACCAGTGTGCTTGCAATAGGTTGAGTATCGTGTGGTATGGTTTCCACATAGATGGGGTGTTGTGGGGATGATCTTTAGTGGAGTTTAGTGGTTCAGGATTGAGCAGTGAGGTGTTGTTTGAAGTGTGACATGTGTTGCAGTGTTGATGGGGAGCGGGTTGTTTCTGTAGTTTTGGGATGTTTTCTCGAGGTTTAGGATTTTGAGTGTTGGGAAAGTTGACATCTGGGGTAGTGAGGGAAAATTATAAGTTTGCCAAGTTTCGAACTTGGTCAAGTTCTTCCTGAAATTTCAATAACTTCTGTTCGAGGTGGGCGGCATTTTCTTTGGAAACCTGAATACCTTGAGGAACCTCTACCCTTTCGGCCGAGTTGTTCAATTCTTCCATTTTTCTTCTATTCTTGTTTCTGATAGGACTTAGAGGAGGAGGAAGAGGTGGAGGGCCCTTATATCTTGTGGGATAAGATGACGATGCCAGAGTGAACGAACTAACCTTTTGGGGAGGGGAATAAAGCAAAAGTAAAAACAAAACAAGGTAACAACTTAGTGAGGGTTATGAGAAGAAAACGTTGCAATATTTAAACACATAGTGAAAGAATATAAATCGTGTCCTAATTTGGGTGCCTCGTTGTGCCCGAGGTAGTCCTAGAGAAAAGTTGATTTGGAGAACTTATAATGCTAAATGCCTCATTTTATTGATAAAAATAAGATGAATCGCAAAACGACACTAAAAATTGCAGGAAATAAAATGTCACTAATGGCCATTGGCCTTATTACATTTTAAAGCAAAAATAAAAGATCCTAACTGCTTGGTCCCGGAAGGACCTTCCCCAAACTCGGCATCTTTAGCTCCATTGAATAGCTTCACTAGCTCACGCAGTCCCAACAGCGAATAGGCTCTAGCCAAGTGTCCTCCCTCATTTTTTTCAACATTCTGGTAATTTTCAATCGTCTAGATGAATCTGTCGCTATCTCAAAATAAATTTGCAGCCTCTATGATTTTATTGTCGGGTTGGATTTCCAAAAGAGAAGGTAAATTTCCCAAATATTTGCAGACGAGAGTCTGATCACTGGAGTGAAGGTCTTCCCACAACTTAGCAACCTTGGGTGAATGATGGTTACCATGCCGAATCTTGGGATTTGTGCTTTATTTTCTGCAAAATAAAGTGTTGAACCCTTACCCAGCCGGAATTGACTATTTAAGCCAATAATTAGCATAAACGACATTTAGTTCTACAAATAAATGCACAGAATATGGTGGCGTCCATTCTGTGCTTAAGAACTCTGGAGGAGCTAATCGCAGAAACGGGTTGACTCTGGAGCTGGCGGAATCTCCTTGTTCGCTGGAGGATGTAGGGGCGTCATGAGATCTCTGGGCATGAGCGACCGCTAACTGGGTCAATATATGGATGGCTCCTCTGAGGTCCCAATCAGGAACCCCTGGACCAGAAGCTGGAACTGCATCAGAATCAGGAATATCAGCGGGAGGGATGGTAGCATCCTCTGCTGCAGCAGGAATTGGAACACTTTGGACTAGGATAGACGGACCAGGTAGATTCAAGACCGGGGGGTAACTCTCACCCACGACATCAGGTACATGATTCATAGCCTCACTTGGGGTAGTATTGGCCCCAAGGCCGAGCCTAGCTCTCTTCTTAGGTGCCATTACTGAAAAATTCAGAACAGAGCACGAGTGAGACATAGATACTTTCACATTTCACTTCACCGCACAATATAGAATAACAAAGTAGAGTGTAATTTCCTAAATGTCAATTTAGCCCCTACTTATAGATGTTGTCGACAACACATCGATAAGAAGGGCTCTACTAGACACGGCTCCGAGACATCCTAGGACTCTTTTAAAATCTTAGGCTATGATACCAAGTTTGTCACGCCCCAAAACTGAGGGACATGACTGGCACTTGATCGGGTAGCCCCAGTCAAGCGGACCTGGGTGCCTTTCCTATCGCGCATGTTACCCCGTGTTTTCATTACTCATTAATCCAAGGAAATGACCACTTATAATTAAAACACCTTTTTACGAAATATACATAACAAACATGGTTACTTAGAGTGGTTTACAAGTTACACTGCCCAAATACAAGATACATAAGTACATAACCCACGTTTTCTGTCTACGGAGCCTCTAAGGATACAAAAGAGTTTTACAATACTTGCCCGTAACAAGGCTCCGACTGTACCTTACCCAAATACCAAATAAGATTCTGAGAAGAAAAGTGCCCGGAGCCACGCTAGGACCTAAGTGGAAAGGGGCTCACCAATTCAGTTGATGGGAAGTGAGGGAGTGCTACGGTCGGTGGACTGGAGTACGTGCTATAGATCCACCTACAATCATAACATGAATGTAGCATCCCCGGCAAAAGGGACGTCAGTACATTCGAATTGCATTATTATGTATGAACAAACTTTGCCCCAAGTAAACTCCAACAATACACAAATGAAGAGCAGTAATAGAATCAACAATAAAATACACATGAAAGGAACAATCAAAGCCAAACAAGTTTCACAATCTCTCATTTTACCCCTTTCAACATTATCACATAATTGATTTCACAACTTTCTTATATTTTCATTTCAATAGTGATTATGATCACTTTCCACCCTTATTACCTCAGCCACCCTTATCACCAACACCCATACCTCATTACTTCGTGTTGTGGCTCGCAACCCGATCCCGCCGAACAATCAGAATTCACACAACAACAACAACTACAACAACAACAATTCACAAACAACTTCCATAACCATCTATACCATTTCCATATACAACAGCTCACATACAATTTAAGTCACAATGACAATTTCCTATGACAAGCCACATATTATATTACCATAGTTGTTTCAATTGCATCAATTACGACTTTTTTCCATCATTTGTTACAGAGCTCTTACCATATAAACACATTCACACACACACATTTGGTTTTTGCCATTTACTTACACCATTATATTGGGAGACTTAACCAAGAAAACTCAAGGCATATCAATCATAAGAATTCACAAATAGTCCACATAGGTATCATATACCAAATATTCGTACGCCAAACAAAGTGACTTTACAAAGGTCAAAGTTAGTTATACATACCTGGAGCCGAATTTCCTTTTTAACTTCTACTTTCAATTCACCAAACAGCCTAGCATCGTCGATTAGTTCACAAGTTAACATATATATCTTAGAATTGACGTTCACAATTACTACCCGACCTTATTTAGGTTATCGACCGCTCCTCTTACAAGTTTATACTCCTACACAATTCCCTTTTTACTAGATTTTAGGTATTAATGAACATGCATGTATGGTTCAACTTTATTTTCAAGAATCAATGCACGAGAATCCCATTTTTGTTTAAATCTGAAAACTAATGAAAAAGGGCTGGGTATTTTACCTGAAAGAACGGAGATGAAGACAACTACTTGAAATTTTCTCGGCCTGGGTGACTTTGAAGAATCAAATTGATGAAGGTAGGACTTTCTCTCTCAAGACTCTCTCTTCCCTCTCTCTAGTTTGTTTAGAAAATACATTAAAATGAGGGGTTGGGGTGTTTTATTGAATAAGGGTTAGAGTTTAAAATTTAGTAAAATAGGAGCCCCGAGTTAGGTATGCGATCGCATTTGTGATCGCAAAGATGAAATGCGGTTAACAGAATGGACCGCAAAAGTGCTCCAAAAATCTGATCCTACTGTCTGGGTTTGCAACAGAAATGCAGTCCGCATACCCGATCTGGGGTCGCATAATGCACCGTATAATTGGCCTTCACAAAATTCCAAGAGGATTGTGCGACAACTATGTGATCCGCATATTAGTTATGCGATTGCATAATTGACCGCATTTTGACATCAAATTTGACTAACACACTGACTCACTTTGAGATAGAAATGTAGTTTGCATACTTGATTTGTGACCGCATTCTTGACCGCATAATATCACTTTTCTAGAAAATATTGATTCTCTATTTTTAAATGGTTAGATCAGTACAAAGGGTCCAGACCACGGCGAGCACGCTCGCTGCAAAAAATTTTATACATTCCTAACACATACCCGGAACTTGACATTATGAGCTACTAGGTTTTGAGCACAAATTTCCATGGGGCCTTACAACTATTAATCGCTTAAACACTCTCGAGTCATCCAAAACATGATCTGAACATATGCCCAAGTCCCAAATCGTCATACAAACCTATGGAGACCGTCAAATACCGGTTTCAAGGTCGTTTACTCAAGTCAAACGCAACCCTTTAAAGCCAAATAAAAGAACTAAGCATTCCGATTTCAACCCGAACTCTTTCAAACCCAAACTACCCATCCCAGCAAGTCATAAAACAGTAAAAACATGTACGCGGAGTCTTATTTAGGGGAACGTGGATCTAGAAAGCAAAATAATCGGTCAGGTCGTTACAATCTCCACATATTAAAGAAAGAAATGTTCATCCTTGAATGAGTCTAGATTTGTACATGGATGCCGACTAAGTGTGGATATCTATTTCGCGCGTCCTCCTCGGCCTCCCAAGTCGCCTCCTTGAATGGTTGACCCCTACACCAAACTTTTACCGTAGAAATCTTCTTGGACCTTAAGAACCTGCCTGTCAAGAGTAACTGGCTCCTTCTCGTAACCCAAGCTCTCATCTAACTGAATTGTGCTGTAGTCTAACATATGCAACCTGTCGGCATGATACCCATAGAAACGTGGAAAATAGAATGAACTCTCGGTAGACTGGGAGGAAAATCAAGCTCAAAAGAAACCACCCAAACTTGCCTCAACACCTCAAATGGATCTATGAACATTGGGCTCAACTTTCTCTTCTTCTCGAACCTCATGATTCCCTTCAGCGAGACCTTTCCTAAAATAAATTATAAATCACGTATCTTCTGATCCTTGTAACTTTTTTTTCTGGATTGTGCTGTGCGAAGTCGTCATGAATCAACCTTACCTTTTCCAAGGCATCCTTCACCAAATCAGTACCATATAACTTAGCCTCGCCAGGCTCAAACCATCCGATGGGTGAACGACATTGCCGACCATATAAAGTCTCAAATAGATCTATCTTGATGCTGGGCTGATAACTATTTTTGTACGAAAATTCGTCAAAGGCAAGAATCGATCCCTCTGCCCTTCGAAGTCAATCACATATGCTCTGAGCATGTCCTCCAATATCTGAATCATCCTCTCTAAAGGCATATCGGTCGATGAATGAAAGGTTGTGCTGAGCTCTACTCAGCTCCCCAACTCACTGTATACTCGCCTCCAAAAATGCAAAGTAAACCGAGGGGCTCTATTTGAGATTATAGAAATAGGCACACCATGCAATCAAACAATCTCCAAGAAAATCTTGTCCAACCTCTCTGGAGAACTCGTAGTCAGCACCAGAATAAAGTGTGTCGACATGGTCAACCTATCGGCGATGACCCAAACTGCATAAACTTTCTCAAGGTCTATGGCGACCAATCTACAAAGTCTATAGTGATGCATTCCCATTTTCTTTTCCGGGATCGTCATATGCTGGAGTAGGCCATCTGGCCTTTGGTGCTCGTACTTAATGTGTTACCAATTTAGACATCTCACCACATACTCCACTATGTCCTTTTTTATCCGCCACCACCAATAATGTTGCTTCAGATTGCGATACATCTTTGTAGCACCTACATGAATAGAATATAGAGAACTATGTGCCTCCTATAGAATTTTCTCCCTCAAGCCATATAAAATGGTCAAAGTCCCATTTGTGAAAAAATGTTTGTGCCTAGTAATCCCTAATCGCAACCACGATAAGGCATTCGTGATAGCGAAAGCCAAGAACAAGCCCTAGGGGGAAACTTCCCATTGCGAATGCGAGAGGGACCAGGCAAAAACGAAGGGTTAGCTAGCCCTCCCTAAGTGAATGCGAAGGCTCCTTTGCTAACACGAAGAGAAGTAGTGGCCACCCCCAACTCCTCCTCCTCTACGTGAACGCGACCGATATATTGCGAATGCATAGAAATCGTTTCTAGTAACACCCCCCCCTTTTCCTTCTATGAAAACACGGAATCTTCCTTGCGAATACGAAGAGGGAAACCTGAAGGAGCAGATAGCAAATTTTGGACTCAACACGGGACCCCGTCCAACTGCACCAACAAGTCTATAAACTTAATAAGGACTTGCTCAAACTCTCGGAACACGTAAAACAATAACGAAATGAATAATCACACGCCAAAACCAGATTGAATCAAATTATGGACTTCAAGTTTCTAGTTTGCTCCAGATGCGCTGAATCATACTTAGACTACTCGAAATAACACAAAATTTTGCGTGCAAGTCTGAAATCATCATACGGAATCGTTCCCATGCTTGAAATCCCAAACAGACCCCTATAAAACAAATCCTACTTCAAACCAAATTTAACAAACTCTAGAACCTTCAATGTGCCAACTTTCACTACTAAGCGCTGAAACACTCCCGGTTCATCGAAAACCCGATTCGAACATACATGCAAGTCCAAAATAATCATACAAACCTATTGGGACTGTCAAATCTCAAGTCAAAATTAACTCTTTAAAGCCAATATTAACAAACTAAGTGTTCCGATATCAAGCAGATCCCTTTCCAACCAGAAATAACCATCCTCCCAAGTCATAAAAAAGTAAAAAACATATGGGGAGTCTTATTGATAACTAGGTATATTAATGCATTTTATATTCCTTATTGCTTATGATCTGATTAGAAATTCTTACAAAATAGTCCTAAAAGACTCATAAGTTGCATTTGATTGTACGTTTAATCAACAAAGTGACACAATGTCAAAGATCGGCTCAAAGGGAGTGAAACTTGCACAAGTGATAAAGACAAGGCAAGCTCAGAAAAAACTGGCCTAGTGTGGCCGCACACCAATTTGTGCAGTCCGCACTAGGAGATTCAGAGAGGCTAAAATCCAAGCTAAGAGGCAGTGTAGCCGCACTAGGTTTTGTGCGGTCGCACTGAAGGTAATGTGGCCGCACTACCATTTTGTGTGGTCCGCAGAGCTGAGAATCAGAGGAGTGCCGAGTTAGAGGTTTCAAGCCAATACGGTCCGTAGTCCATTCTATGTGGATCGAATTAGAAGCCTCTGCAACTGTAGTCCATTCTGTGCGGTCCGCAGAGCCCGAGATTAGAGATCCAGATCTTCAATTTCAGAGCCCTAGTGCGGTCGCACACCATTTTGTGCGGTCCGCACTAACCCCGCAGGGGCATTTTTGTCCAAATTTTTTTCTTAGTATAAATAGATTCTTTTTCCATTTTAGGGTATCAGATATTGTAATTAATCAGTTGTAGTCGTGGGTTCAAGATTCTTAGCTATTTTTTCACTTTTAGCTACTTTTAATATTGAATCCATGTGTTTAACTTAGTGATTAATTAATATGTATTTATCTTAATGTATTTCTTATTTTTCTTCTTTAATTATGTGTAGCTACACCCATTAGCTAGGGTTGTGGCTCAACCACAGTATGGGTAATTGATGGGTATTGTATTTTAGGGCTAAATTGACTATGGGTGTTTGTTATTTAGGCCAATTGTAACGTTAATTTTTGAATTAGTGGTTGCAAAAACTAGTTTGTATCGAGTTGACTTGAGCTCTTCCTGAGAAAGAAAGCCTAAGGCTCTAAAATTGGTCCAACAAAGAATTGGGGCATACTCAAAAGATTGATAGCCCCAATTAAAGGGGTTAAACCTCGAGAGAGTAATACCGGAATTGAACTCTAGTTGTTTGTGCCAATTGGCACACCCAATTGGTCTAGAGAAAGCCAATTTGGGTAGAATCACTCGAACCACCGAGAGGTGTAGAGTGGGTAAAGTTGTGCAACGGTTATATCATACTCCCCAAATACGTCAAACGTGCCTTAGATTCAAGTACTCGTTAATTGACCACCTAGGCGGAAGTCACGACCCTAGTGCCTTTTAAACCTATTTGAACAATTTGTAGCATTATTACTCTTAGCATAATTGAGTTGCAATTACCATTTATAGTTTTATAATAGTAGAAGTGAACTAAAACCCCGAAAATGAATAGAAGTATAATTAATAACACATATGCTATCCCAAACTTGATAGATAGTTGATTCTAATTCTAGCTATCTATGGATATCGATCCCGACCAAAAATAAGGTAAAAAGCTACTACGACCGTCTCTCGCTATATAATTAGTAGTGCGGAGTAGGTCGCGACCACTTTTTGGCGCCGTTGCCGGGGAGCTAATGGTTTTGGCTATCAATTTAGTTAGTTTTGTGTATTTTTCTTCTTTCCTTCTTGTTACTAATTTGTGTGTCTCAATACTTCAGGTACCAAAATGGCTTTAAATGCTAATGAATCTCTTTGAAATGTGAATACGGGGGAGGAGGTAGATGACATTAGATATGAACAGGACCCTCTTGTACCTCATGGACAACATAGACGCTATCAAGCTAATACAAATGATAATATTCAAAACCCTCCTCCACAACCTCCAAGAATGGCTCCTAGAGTTCTTCCCAACCAAGGTTATGCGAGTGCTATTGTCCCCCCCCCGGATCTGGGCGGGAAATTTTCAAATAACAAATGTGATGCTGACATTGTAGGAGTAGTGCTGGTACTTCATGGGCACTGCCACTCAAAATGCCTAAAAACATCTTAAGGGATTCGTGGATACCTGTTGGGGGAGTAAGCAAACCAATGTGTCCGAGGATGAACTTAGGTTGAGGCTTTTCCCTTTCTCACTTAGGGGGGAAAGCAATAGATTGGCTTGAGGGACTTCCCAACCATTCTATAGCTACTTGGGATGAGTTGGCAGATAAGTTCATTGCCAAAATTTTCTCTCCGAGACATATGGCGGCTTTGCAGGATGAGATATTCGCTTTCAAGCAGGAGCCCACCAAACTGTTGCATGAGATTTGGGAGAGATATAGAACTATGGTTAAGGAATGCCCCAACAATGACATGACAAAGAATATGTTGCAAAAAATTTCTACCGAGACATCAATACTACAAATCAATGCATAGTCAATCAACTCGCTGGGGGTAATTTCATGAAAAATTGACGTATGATGAAGCTTGTGTCGTTCTTGATGAGATGGCGGATACATCCTCCGCATGGAAAAGTAGAGCCAGTGTGCCCTAGGGTGACCCCACAGTCGTTCATTTGCACAAAGAATTACATGATCACGGGCAAGAGATCGCAGAGTTGACAACTACCACGAACCAACTAGCAAAAGCACAGTTGCAACAAGTCTAAAATCCTTACCAAATGAATATTATGGAGGGTGTTAACATGCTATTGAACCAAAGAAAGCGAAGTGGTCAATAGAAATATGGGATTTGGATCAATTTCACAATGATGGTAGTGGATTTCAAGATAATGGCTATGATGAGAAAAATGACGAGGTATAATATATGAACAATTATCAAGGCCAAAGAGGCAATTCTTCCAATGAACAAGAACAATAGCGATCCCAGGGCAATTGGGGTGACCAACAACAAGGCAACAATAATTGGAACAATCAACATCAAGGAAACAACAACTGGGGAAATCAAATTAACATCTGCAACAATCAAGGAAACTGGGGCAACAACAACAATTGGGGTGGAAACAACAACAACCAAAGAGGGTGGAACAATAACCAAGGAAATCAAGGGAGCTTTTCAAAGGCCCCTAATGTACCAACAATCGAGAAATCCACCACCTTTTCCTTCCCAAGTTCCTAGTTCTTCTAGTAATGATATGGGTAGAATTGAAATGATGTTCGAAAAAATGATGAAGAAGAATGTGGATTCGAATGCTTAATTGTCTTCTCACAATACTTCCATTCAAAATTTGGAGGTGCAACTAGGTCAAATCTCTCAATCCTTGAATACACTCCCTAAGGGAGCTCTACCAAGTGATACGATAGTGAACTCGAAGGGCAGGAACAATCATGTTATGGCGATGACCACTAGGAGTGGACATGGTAGTGATGTGAATGCCTCCAAACAAAAGCAAGTTTTGGGTGGTTCCTTTGGTGGTTGAGAATATGGTTGATCAGAATGTGAATCAAGAAGTGAGGATTGATTTTCAAGATGCCGAGGTGAAAATACAAAATTACGTGAACCTGTCTAGGGAACATGTAATTGACACGCCGGAGCCGATTGTGCCAAAAGGCACCCTTGCCTATGCCACCTCCACCTTATCCTCAAAGGCTAGCCAAGTAGAAGAATGAGAATCAGATGAAGAGCCTATCCATCAATGTGCCTTTGGTGGAGGCTTTGGAGCAAATACCTGGCTATGCCAATTTCATGAAAGATTTGGTGACCAATAAAAGATCTATGGACTGTGAAACTATCAAGATGACCCACCAAGTTATTGCTATAGTACATTCAATGTCGCCAAAGTTGGAGGATCCCAGTGTGAGCACGTGATTTTTACCTCGTATGATTTACTCCTACAAGATTCTTAAAATTAGGATTTTCCCTTTAATTATTTGATTTTTAGGAATTAATCGCATAATTTTCGTGTTTGTTTGCATTTTTGTATGCATATTTCATTTATATAATTCATAAAAAATACAAAAATAGTGCACTTGCATTTAAAACCTAATATTCTATTTTTTAGAATAATTAGTTAAATTATTTAATATTTAAAAAATGAAAGAAAATAACAAAAATAGCTTTTCTTTGCTTTTTCTACTTTTGATTTTCGAATTCATAACATTTTGCTTTTAATTTGGGACTCAACTAATTTCTGTAAATACTATGAGGGTTAATTAGTCTATGTTGTTAAATAAATTTAGTTTTAAGGTTTAATTTTAGTTTTGTTTTAATTTTAAAAAAGAAAAAGAAAAGAAGAAATAAAAGGACATAAAGAAAGAAGTTTGAATTTGGGCCAGTCCAAGATTTAATGCCCCCAGCCCAAACCAAATTCCCCCTTAAACGCATCCATAAACCACTTGACCCAGCCCAAAGCCGCATCAGAACCCGGTCTCCACACTTAGACGACCAAAACGACCTCATTTGTGTTAAATTGAATCTAAGGCATCGAGGTTAGATGATCCAACAGCTCAGAAGCCTGGGTCATTTAGTATATCAGTGTCCAAACAACCCCCTACCCCTTCCTCGTCTCCAAACCTTCTCCTATAATGTCGCCCTAAGAGCACCGTCTGCCACATCTGAAAATCGCCTACGGTGGCGGCAAGTCCCCAATAGCCACAAAATTTACACCACTGGTTCGTCTCCTCCCCCTCATACCCATGCCACCACCCGCCTCCATTGAATCTCACTGAAAACACCCAAATATCCAAACCCTAGATCACCTCCCTTGAATCCTCCGTCGCGACCGGCGGTGCCACCACCCAAATAGCACCAAATTGACACCCAGAGATCCCCTTGCTCCCCTCTTCCTGAAGCATAACTTTGTTTCATTCGAATGCGTCTTGACCTCGTCGAATCTGAGTTAGAATTAAGACCGGAAAACGTCAAAGGCCCTGTAACCAGTAGATTTAGCATCGATTAAGACCAGAACAGACCTGAGTTATGTGTGTTCATATGATAACGCATGATTGAGGCCCCTTAGGTTAAAATCGAGTTCATGAATAGAAATTCAAGGTCCGAGCAGTCTTTTAGTTACTTCTGCTCTTCTGGTTCCTCTCTTGTTTAAGGTCACATTTTCTTCCCCCCACTTCTGATTTGTGTCTTCAGTTTTTTATTTGCATGATTATTGCCTTAATTTCATTACCTTGTTTTGTCATTAATAAATAAATCTAGAGCTCTGTTTTAATTACGTTACAGTGAGGTTGAGTCAGTTAATTTTGTTCTTGTTTTGGCTACTGTTGAAAATTGGTCTTAGATTCCTTTATGGGGATATTATAGGGTCGAGTTCTATTCTGAGACCTTTAAGTAGTATAATTGGTTTGTAAGTAAATATTCGATCCCAATTACGGATTCAATTTTTGGTCTGTAACCCATTTAAATTGGCCAGGTGACCCCCATTTGACCCATGCTTTAGGTCAGGTTTTCAGAAGTAAATACAGGGGTTTAAAGAGGTAATTGGGGAAACATACTTAGGAAATCTTTAGTGTAATTGAAATAGAAAACTTCTAGTAGGGGTTTTAGTAGAATTTCAGATTTTTGGGTAGTTTAACTTTGGTAGCAAGTATGAAAATGAGGAATTAATTGGCAAAAAATAAAATTAAGGGGGGAGTAGAAATGCAAAATAAAACTCTCAGGTTGCCCTACTTGCTTGCCTATAATGGCATTTCATTCTTGCTTTACAAATCAGATTTTAGAAGAGCTAAAAAAATACAGAATTCTAAAAGCTGAAAATAGAGAAAAAAGAGCTGAAATACAAAAAAAAAAAGACTTAAGAGAAGAAGTCCTAAAAATTAAAAAATAGCAGAAAATTCTGCATAAAATACTGTTCCATTAAAGTTTTTTCTTGAGATCCTTGAGGGTTTCATTGTTAAAACGATTTTTGATTATTCGAAAGTTAAAATGAGTTGAATATTTTTTGGTATTCAAGAGTTTAGGTCATCTTTTGGTTGGATTTTTTATTGCTTGGTTTCATTGACACTGTTGCTGGTTCAAATTTGGGTTAAAGTTGGTCTTCCCTCAATTATTTTTGGGTTGATTTGCTTGCAGCACTGTTCCTATTACTTCTCGATTGTTAATCCTTCATTTTTCTGTATTGCTTTTCAAATTGCAGGTACACATCCTTGACTTAAGAAAGTAAGAAATTGGATGTTTTGTTAAATGAAGACTCTACTTGAAGCTGATTTCCCTTTTCCCTTTTACTGTTTGTATGTTTCACAATTAGACTTCAAGTTATAGATGTTAGTTAAGGTATTTTCCTTTGAATTTGGGTGTGTAAAGTGACTTGATATGGTATTTTTGGATCTGTATTGATAAGTAAACAATGGACTCTATTTATTCATTTTCATGTTTGATGCACTTGAATCTGTTTGAGTTCAATAACTCAGATTGTTTGGACTACAAAATATGTCGCTTCAATTCAAAATCTCTTTAAATTTAATAACAATAAACAACATTGTTTTAGTTTAATTGTTTAGGGTTGATATATCGTTGAAGTTTGCTGGATTTCAGATACAATCAGTTGATATTTTTAACATAATCTGTATTTTAGTCAGTTAAAAAGGAGAAGTGTTATTGGTTGCTGACTGAAGCTCTGTTCATACGAGTTTATTTAAGACTGCGTATTGATAAGCACCAAAAAAATAATTTTTGAAGTCACATGTCATATGGTTTTTAGGAAATAAATCCTTAAATGCTTTACTTTTCAAAATCATGGCACGGTTTGTGTATTTCTGCATATGAAGTTTAAAGTTTGTATTTAATTAACAATATCATTGGTTTTAAAGTCAGTTTGGATGTTCGACTGAATGTGTAGCAGGATCTAGTATTGAACGTTTTTTTTATTTTCTTCTTTGTGGAATCTCGTTTGTTCTTAGCTTAGGGACTTAATGTTGAGTCCCTCACTCAGACACATTAAGAAGCTGAAATTGGGCTCATCCTTGGGCCCAAAATTGGACATTCTTTTACAAACGGGACTTGAAGTATTTTCTTTTCCCTGGGCCAAGCCTTCACTGCCTTCCCTTCATCCAAGACTGGGCCTGATTCGAGCCCAAAGTTTTGGAAGTCTTGGATCATTATTTTCTTTTGGTTTAATGGTGTTAAAATTGAAATGTGAGAAGCTGGCCTTCCAAGCTAAGTGGTGGGTTCGAGCTAAGGATCTCTTCATATTTAAATTGTCTTTGTTCGAATCTGGGCTTGATCTTGGGGTCCAAACCTGCCGTCCCTTTTTAAATATTGTTTCTTTCTTATTGGGCTGCCAGTTCATTGGTGATGGGCCTATCCCCTTTGCTTAAAAAATAATTAACTTTTCCCATGAAAGCCTTTAATTAATTAAATAGAACATTAACTATAGTTAGTGTTAGTTACGTAAGTCCCTTAATTAGAATGGAGGCGAGCCATAATAGATAATAATAGTTCATAGCTCTCTCGAATTTTATTCAGGACATCCTTTGAAAAATAAAGTTGAGGTGTGCCGCGCCAAATAAAGTTACAAATGTATGGCCCTCTTTTAATTATTTCCTCTAAAATACTTAAAGTTCGAGGTGAGCCATTTAGCAAATGTCCATGGCCCTCGCAAAGTTAACAACGCATAGGTTCTTTAGGTGCGTCTTCTAATAATGTTACCTTCTTAAAGTCGGGTGTGAATTACATATGACCCAAATACAAATCCTAAGACATTGAATAAAATGTGTTTCAGATTGCGGGTGCATTTCATGTGACGCGATCCAAAAATATATTTTATACAACGTTCAATCTTTCTTAAAATTAATTAAAAGCGGCTAATAAGTTAAAATGCACATAGGCTAAAACATGTATTAAGATAAATAATACACCAATTGTAATAGTTTAAGCGGTTGTGCTAGAACCACGGAATTTGGAGGTGCCTAACACCTTCCCCCGGGTTAACAGAATTCCTTATTCAGAATTTTTGGTTCGCAGACTCTAAATTGAAAGTCAAAATCTTCCTTGATTTGGGATTTAAAATAAGCCAATGACTTGAGACACCAGAAAATAGACCATCCCGAGTGGCGACTCTGAACAAAAAATAAACAAATAATCCCATTTCGAATAATGTCACTTTAAATGACAAAACTCCCTTATATACTATCCTTCAGGGTGGTATGTAAAAAAGAGGTGTGAAAGCTCTAGCGACTCTGCTGGGGATACAAACCCAGAACTTCGGTTCTGGGTTTAAGAATTCAAGCTTAGGATAGCTGTTATGATTGGCTTTATCTGTTATCTGATTTTCCTACATGTTTTATCCTAATATGCTAAATATTTTACCGCTTTGATATTTGGTGAATTGTCTATATAAACTTCTACGAAACCCTTCCTCTCTCTGAGTCTTCTACATCATGGAGAAGGGTGCACTTCGTGTGACTTCTCTTCTGTCTAGAGTCTTATACCATTTTAGAACGAGGTTCAGACAAGTTGCTAAGCCGGCGAAGCTTCTGTATTCCTGGTACACTGTCCTCCCTTGGCTTGAGTTGTCCGCTCGGGTAAGCCAGGTCTAGAACATTAAACTCAGGTTTTAAACCTAGTATAACAAAGCCTCATGTTGGATCTCTAGTAGGAATGTTTGTTTTCATCACGTGCATTTGACTTAGAAGACTCAACATAGGGGTTGGGTCTGTCTAGGACTGGTTTACCCTAATTGAAATGACCATCCTGATGCATCTTATGTGCTACTTGCATATCTGTCTGTTCGGCTTGCATGTTGATCGGCTTCTAGAATATGGAAAGAAAATCAAAAAATCAAAAAAAAAAGTGAGAGGTAGGTATTTGGAATATTTTGAAACTCTGCCAAAAATTCTAAAAAAAAAGTGTCATTTCAAAATGAGCCAAAATTTTCAAGTGCCATGTTTCCCGTGTTCCGTCAAATCTGACCGAACTACGCGTGTCTGATGCTCACCGGATGTGAGATACGTAGGCAAACCTCATCGGTTCCGACCCCAATTTTCAAAAAAAAAATCAAAAATATTTTCTTTCTTTAGAAATCTTTCCTTAGGAAATTTATATAAAAAAAAAAAAGAGAAGAGAGAGAGAAGTTTTTAAAACTCAAAAATGCTTTCCTTCTTTTTAATGTCTTTCATATGGAAAAAAAAGAGCAATAAAAATAAAAATTCAAAAATATGGGTTTCCTTCATTTTGAAGTATTTTTCCAAAAAAAACTAAAATATAAAATCTAAAACTAAAAATCCAAGAATACTCTTTAGATGTCTTTATTTTGTAGGTGTCCATATAATTTTGAAAAATTGATGTCCGAAAATATTTTTGCTTTTTTTAGAAGTACTTTGTAAATAAATAAAAATCTTAGAAATTCAAAATATTTTCTTAAAAGTCCCTCTTTAAAAAATTATGAGGTAGCATCCAAAATCCAAAAATTATTTTCTTTCTTCTTTAGAAAAAAGAGAAAATAAATAAAAATTCAAAAACAAATCTTCCTTTTAGTTCCAATCAAAAGAAAAGGAAATTTTAGAAGTCTTTCTTTAAAAAATAAAAGAAAAATAAAAAATCCAAAGAAAAATTCCCTTTCTTTTTCTAAAGCATTTTTTAAAGAAAATTCCAAAAAAAAATCCAAAAATTAAAAAACAAAAAAGAGATGTTTTTCATGCCTTATAGCTTTCATGGTCCGAGTTTTATAAAAACCAAAAAAAAGTTAGTTTATTTACTCGATTTTCAATCTTCTCGAACTACGCAAAATCTAATTCATGCACGGTCATGATTCATAGGCAATCCCCATCGGATTCGATCGTAGCTATAAAATAAATTGAGTAAAAAAAATTGAAAAAAAAGAAAGAAAAATTGAGTGAAAAAGATAAAAAAAAATAAAAATAGTGAAAAAAAAGAGTGACATAAATAAAAGAGTGACAAACAAAAAGAGAAAAAGAGAGCGTCAAAAAAAGAGCAGCAAAAACAAAGTGAAAATCAAGAGTGGTAAGAGAGAAGCAAAGAAAAAGAAAAGAGGTCCATACTGAAAGAGTTAGTTAAGGTCGGGATGAAACATGCAACCATTCAGACATATGGTAGGGGCGTTTAACTGTTAGGCGCATTGCATCCCAACGTGCGATTTCCTATATGTTAAATGTTTCAAAACTAACAAGGTTGATGGATGTGCAAATTAGCCAGGTTTTGGTGGTTGGCTTTGTTGGTAGTCTGACCTCCCCTCCTTCACAAAATCCAAAGGCACAGATGTCCTCCGCAAGCTATCTTCCAATCATCGGTCCTGAGGATAGCCCAGCATAGGCTATTCTACAGCTAGAATCAGCGATTGCTGAAAAGAATAAGATGTCGCATCTCCGCATATAGGAAATATGTGACGCCTGGTCTAATGGTAGGGAACTGCCAAGTGTAATTCCTGGGTTACCTGAATTGATCTCCAAGACAGGTGAGGTTACCAATGCCCCTGTGCCCAACCCGCTCATCCCATGAGGGCACCCTCCAATGCCCTCCAATAATTCTGGCATGCCTTCTGTGGTTCGCCCCAGGCACCGGCTTCAACGGCACCACCTCCAATGTTCATCTTTAAGGGTCCACAGCTTCAACCAGAAATAACATGTTTGACCCCGTACTCTTTCACTCAACCTCCTCGATATGATCTCTCGGTAGAGCAAGAAAAGGTTTTTAAAATCCTGAGCAAGGAGGAGATTGCTCGGAAGATGAAGAGCCTGGAACAAAGCTTGAAAAACATGCACGGTGTGAGTGCTCAAAAGAGTGTCTTATAATCTGACCTCTTTATGGTTCCCCATGTCCACTGGCCAGTTGGCTTTAAGAGGCCAAAATTTAAAAAGTATGATGGGCATGGAGACTTAGTTACTCATTTGAAACGATACTGTAACCAGTTGAGGGGTGATGATGGGAAAGAGGAGTTGCTAATGGCCTATTTTGGGGAAAGCCTCGCCGGAATCGCTTCTGAGTGGTATACGGATCAAGAAATTGCTCCTTGGAACGTGTGGGATGATATGGCCTGAGATTTTGTCCGCCAATTCCAGTATAATGTTGACATCGCTCCCGACAGGAACACTTTGTACAATTTGAAAAGGAAAACCACGGAAAGCTTTCTCGAATATGCTGTCAGATGGCGTGAGCAAGTTGCCAGGGTAAAGCCTCCAATGGATGAAATTGAATGGTCACTGTATTTCTCCATGCCTAAGAGGCTGACTACTTCCAAAACATGATATTTATTGTGGGTAAGCCATTTGCTGAAGCTATCAAAATTTGGGAAATGGTCGAAAACGGTTTTAAAACATGTCGAATATTGAGTCATGCTGCTTTTAAGGACACATCACAGTCTGTTCAAAAGGATTCGGAGGGTTTGATAAACATAAATGTGATTGAGGAGGGAGTGACGACAGTTTTAAGCTCAAGAGGGGCCCGCAAGTCATTCAACCAATCATATGTGCCTCCTTTCACCCCACACTATTATCCCATTTAAGATGCTGCTTATGTTGTGGAATAGCCCCCCTATGCGGTGATGAACGTGCAACCCTACCCACGGCCACAACATTATACACAGAATCGAGCTCCACTTCCTAGAAATGTCCATTCTTACCAAGCTCCATATAATTCTCAACCAAATGATCCCCAATACAATCCTCGCCCAAGAGAGCCTTTCAGAAAGAATCAGTTCACCCCTATTTGTGAATCATATTCAAGTTTGTTCCAAAAGCTAATTAGGCTAAATCTATTGCAGCCAGTGGCCCCGAACAGGCCGAAACCCGAGTCCCCCTTGCACAGAGATGATGCTATATATGAATACCACTCTGGGGCAGTGGGACACAGTACGAAGGACTGTTGGACCCTCAAAAGGGCAGTTGAAGATTTGATTAAAGCTAAAATAATTAGTTTCCAAGATGAAGAAGCTTCTGATGTGATGAGCAATCTGTTGCCTATCCACAACATCGGACCAGTAGTGGAAATGATTTGCAAAGATGAAGAATTTGATCCGGCACTAAAGGCCATTGCAGCTTGCCTAGACAGAAGGAAAGCCACAAAATGATCGCCAAGCACAAAAGTTCCCCATCAGATGGGAGTCTTGATATCCAGTCTAGCTATCCTTTCTGCGTCCAAATTATCTCAGGGTATGATCCGGATCTTTTACTTTATCGTCTAACTTTCCGATGTAAACCCTTCTACCTTCAAAACTGAAAAAAAAAATTCAAAAAATCAAAAATAAAAAAAAATCAAATGAAATTAAAATTAAATTGTCCAGGAATGTCTCTTATTTTAATCTTGTCATTTTTCTTATTCTCTTTTCAGTTGTGTTAAATGCAGATTTCATTAACATGACATGCTTGCGGACTTCATGCCCAGATCCCAAAACGCTGTCAGACTTTGAAATAATGAATCAAGAGTCGAAATGTAAACAAGATAAGTTTGAGAAAATAAAACAAAGAGTTTGAACAGCTGAAGGAAAATTGGTCCCAGAATTAAAAAGGTCCATACAATACAACAACAGTACTGCCAAAAGAGTGTGTTGTACTTGGGACACATCAAAGAAAATGTCCCTGAAACAACTGTCAATGCAAATGCAGTCAAAAGGTACTATGTTGGATCTTCTATATAGCATTATTGTTCTCCGGTTGGGATGAAGAAGGCTTACTTTCTCACTATCTAAACACTATTAACCCTTTGAGCCGGTTACTTTTCTTCGACTACCCTCTTTGGAACCTGAAAGTGTTAATAAAAAAAATTAAAAAAAAAGACGAAAAAAAGAAAATGAAAAAAAGAAGGAAAAAGGAAAGGGAAAAGAAAGAGAAAACAAAACAAAACAGAAAAACAAAAGAAAATCAAAAAACAAAGTTTTCCTGAACTACGTTCGACTTGATTCCGAAATGATACGTAGGCAGCCTCTCTCTGGGGTTCAGTCACACCAAAATAAAAATCCAAAGTCCCCCAAAAGTAAAAATGGGGCAGAAGTTATAATGGTTCGACAATGATCCCGCCCAAAAGGTTCCAAAATTGTAATTCAATCGAAATTCATTTTACCCCAAACCTTGTTCAAGTCCTTCTGATCAATTGGCAAAGAGGTTAAAAATGGGAAAATGGAGTTATTTAGATCTAATACAACAAAATGGGAGGAATAAAATGAGAGTGTCTTATTGGTGAAAATCCTACACGGGCACCATAAGGCGATGGTAAGCAGAGAAAATCAAAATGAGAGAATCTTGTTAGTGAAAACCCACACGGGCACTATAAGGTGATGGTGAGACAAGAAATGAGAATGGTTAGTTCGTGAAAACCCGCAATGGGTGTCTCTGATAAAAAAAAGGATCCTCACAGCCACCGGTGCCGACAAAGTCCTGGCAAGGTTTCTTGAATTTTTGAAGCAAAAGTTGTGATGAATTCTGAGAGTCGGTAGATTTATACAGGTCAGGCATCCAGTCCAAAAGGCATGTCATGTTCAGTGAAGTCCGCATGTACCCCAAATAAGTGCTTCTTTCCTTTCCCTGAAAGGGACAATTCTTGTTTTTAAACTCATTCTCCATTCCATTGTTTGTTTTCTTTGAATCCCTTTCGGTCTAACATTGTTCCTAAATTAAGACAAAGAAGGGATAGCAAGACTTATTTACAGGGCTTTCGTTTGAAACGAGCTAATATGAAAAAAGGCGCCAATTCTCACCAGGGGCATCAAGTCGACCTCGACTAGTCATGGCGGCCGATGCTTTGCAATTAAAACTCTTGGAAGGACCAAATCAAATTGTAGTGCCTATAAAGGCAAGTGGAGCTGAAAACGTTGAGTCCCACGTGGCTAACCTCCTCGGCAAAAGTTGAAGAAGCCAAGGTACCCCAAATGCTCTGAAATTAAAATGGGAAGAAAGAAGCTCGAAAAGAAAGGCCTACAAAGACGAAATAAAGTTGGAAAAGGTTAGGTCCCATGCGACTAGCCGTTGCAGCAATGTTTGAGGAGCCAAAAGTTGCCCAATGTTCTGAAGAAAGAAAAGAAAAAAACAAGAAAAAGAAAAAATAGAATTTTACCATGGTATGTTGATATTCCTAATTACTTAGCATGTGGTATTGTACCTCATGATATCTCCTCAATTGAAAAGAAGAAATTTTTCCGTGATAGTCGTGCGTATTATTGGGATGAACTCCTATTATTCAAATTATGTATTGATAACATGATTCGGTAGTGTATCCCAGAGCAAGATCAACCCTCTGTTTTGTAGGCTTGCCATGCTTCGCCATATAGTGGACACTTTGGAGAAATTCGGACAGCGGTAAAGGTGGTTGAATTAGGCCTATATTGGCCTACATTGTTCAACGATACCCATGTATAGGTCAAAAGTTGTGATGAATGTCAAAGGGCATGCAACATATCCCTTCGCCATGAGATGCCAATGACCACAATCCAAGAGGTGAAAGTGTTTGACATGTGGGGGATCGAATTCATGGGGACTTTTGTCAGCTCATACAATAACAAGTATATACTGGTTGCCGTTGACTATGTCTCCAAGTGGGTTGAAGCAGTTGCTCTCCCAACCAATGATGTAAAAGGGGTGACCAGTTTCCTCAAGAAAAACATCTTCATACGTTTTGGCACACCCCGAGCCATATTAAGTGATGGTGGCTCTAATTTCTCCAATAGAATATTTGCATGCCTATCATAGAAACATGGAGTTTTCCATAACGTAGCCTCACCATACCACACACAAACAAGCGGGCGGGTGAAAGTGTCCAATAGGGAAATAAAAAGTTCCTCTCAAAAATAGTGTATGCAATAAGAAATGATTGGGCAAGGAAGCTGGATAATGCATTGTGGGTATATCGCACAACCTTCAAAAATCCAATTGGTATGTCACCATACAAGTTGGTATTTGGAAAGGCATACCACCTTCTGGTTGAGCTAGAACACAAAGCACTGTGGGCATTGCTGCAGCTAAACTTAAACATAGAGACAGCGAGCACCAACATAGTTAATGGGTTGCATGAGCTCGAGGAATTCGGTTCCAGGCATTCGAGAATTCTAGACTATATAAAGAAAGGATAAAACTAATGCATGACAAGCATATCTTGGATCAGAACTTTAAACCTGGAGAATTAGTGCCGCTATATAACTCAAAATTGAGGTTGTTCCCGGGTAAGTTAAAGTCCCGATGGTCAGGACAGTTCAGAGTGGTGCAAATGGTCCCAACTGAAGTTGTGGAGATCAAATCTAAAGATGGGACTAACAAATCCTCAGTAAATGGGCAGAGGTTGAAACATTACCTTCAAATGACTGAAGAAAAAGGGGACAGCATGGTAATAACATTGGAGGATCCCCAATACACAAATGAGGCATGATGATATGAGCTTGTATCGTGCCATGATGTTAAATTAGGCACTACATGAGAGGTAACCCATGTTTTCATTTGTTTTATGTTTTACTTGATGTCTATGAAACTAATCCTCTTATTTAAAAAATATATATGTATGTTTGTATATATATATATATAGGAAGCTTGTGACTGGGACCACGGCAAATTGGATTTACTCTGTTTCTGTGGCACCGCGACCACGCTGGGACCACGGTGAAACGTGAGTATTCTATTTTGTGTCCTTCTTTCACCACGATCGCGGCACGACCACGGTGAAACATGCCCAATCTTCCGCCCCAGGTAAGTTGTAAATAAAAAAAATTATTTTTTTATTTTCATTTCTCTCTCTCTTCTAAACAACACTACCGCTCCACCCCACTTTCCTCACTCCTCACTCTCACTCTAAAACTAACCCCCACACCCATTTCTTCTTCTTCTTATTCTTTTTCCCATCTCCCACAAAACCACTACTTTTACACAGGCACACACTTCCACTTCCCTCCTCCCCACCTTCCATGACTCTCCACTTCTGCAAGAACCAGGTATGTCGTGCTTTCCATCTCTTTTCTTGTCATGCTTTCCATCTCTCTTCTTGTAACTTTCAATTTTACAATTTTAATGCTTGAATTGTTGTAGTATTTGTAGTTAGATTTTTTTTTCTTTTCTTCCCTTTTAGTGGGTAATGTGTAAATTGTTGTAGAGAAGGGCATGGTATTGTTGTGTGATGTTAATTGTAGTAAGGTGGAGTTATGAAGTGATAATGGTTGATTTTGGGGGAGAGCTTATAATTTCATGGGATAGATATGTTAAATCATAGTTCTATGCACACCAGGTGCCGGTGAAATTGCCCCAATTGAGTTGTAATGGGTAATGTGACTATGGCAGTGGTGAAGTCTGAGTAACCACCCCGGGTTCACACTACTCTAACCCTCACTAATAGCAGCCCTTGTTTTGTCAGGTACAATGCATCAATCAAGAAAAAGATCGGCTACAGGTTCCTCCGTTAGTAGACCAAGAAGTTCATCGAGAGCTCGAGCTCAGAATAGTGCGGACCAGTTTGACGGCAATCGATTTGTCTCCAAAGCGACTCAAGATAGGTTTAATGCAATGTGTCACACCTCCTTTTTTACACACCTACGCCGAAGGTAAGGGAATTTTTCCATTTGAAGTGACATTATTCAAATTGGGATTATTTATTCGATTCAGAGTAGCCACTTGGGATAGGTTTGGCTTTTGGTGTCCCAAGCTAGCGGTTTATCTTGAATCCCAAATCGAGGAAATTATTTGACCTTCCAAGTGAAGTCTGCGAACCAGAAATTCTGAATAAGGAATTTTGTTAAACCGAGGGAAGGTGTTAGGCACCCCCGGATTCCGTGGTTCTAGCACGGTCGCTTAAACTATTATAATTGGCTAAAATTTGACTTTAATACATGTCATCCTATAATGCAATTTTAAATTATTTACCGATTTTTAAATTATTTTTTTAAGGAAATCGAACGTCGTTTAAAATATATTTTTGGATCACGTCACATGAAATGCACCCAGATCCTCGTCATATTTTATTCAACATTTTGGGATTTGGATTTGGGTCACATGAAATGCACACCCAAATTTAGGAAGGTAAAATTATTAAAGAGCACGCCTAAAGCGACTAGCATAGTATTAACTTTGCGGGAGGCTATGGAAATTCACTAAATGGCTCGTCCCGAGTTCTAAATATGAACTAATATTATCTATTAAAGATTGTCTCTAAAGAAAAACTTAGTTAATTAGAGCTACTATTAAAAGCATTTGAGAAAGCTCGCACCTCAAGATTAAGTCCAAACTCAAACAAGAGGATACCCATTAATTCAAGCTTGCTACTTAACATGGAAGGCCCAAGCCTTCCTTAAAAATTTAATCCCATGGCCTTAATTAAGGCCTTCATCACATCGGGCTTCGAAACTAGCCCAAGAAGAAAGATAACTCGATCAACTTTATAAAGGGATTGCCTAACGTTGGGCCTCAGCTGTAAAGCTGCTCAACATTTTGGGCCCTTAAGAATAGGCACATTTTCATTCACCTGGCAGCTTATTATTTGCACTTCTTTGGTCCATAGACGAGCCCGAACCAAACACTGGACTTCAATTAGATTTCAAAGCATTGAATTTGCTTCAACGCTAGGCTTAACAATTTTTGTGAACAAATGGACAATTTATTTCAATCAAAGGCATGCTAAACTTTCAATTCACATGTCACGTACAGTTTCTACTTGTTTACATATGGATAACTAACATACACAATCTGGAGTTTTAATGACCATTTAATTTTAATCAATACAATTTAAAAGATTGGTCCATGAAAACAACTACTGAAGCTTTTAATTTTTACATGCTCATTTCTAAACCATTGCCTTTAAAAGCAACTCACAAACCCAAAACTAACATGAACTACAAATGAATGCAAAGTATTCTGCTATTTTGAATTGTATATGAGCTCTTTTGGATTTCACTTTTGCAACAGGCATCTGAGGAGCAAACTAAAGTAACTAGCACATTTAAACTACAAGATATGCTTGATTTTACATTAATATGAGAATACATGTTATTTATGGATTCGATTTCAACATCTCATTCTAAATTCAATTCTCAAATTAACATGATAGAAAAATCTGAATTAACATGATAGCTACTCTCATAAGTCTAAAAATAATAGTCCAAACATCCAGTTATTACAAAGCAATGTCTCAATAATTCTAAGCATCAAAATTAACACAGAAACAGTAGGAATTCATGGGGAAGCAAATAACAATTGTCTTCAAACTTGAGAATACACTTAGTTCAGGCTTCATACATCATTGGAAACCAAAAATGTACCTATAATTTGAATAGAAAAATGGGAAATGGAGGTTAGCTAGGCAACGACAAACAACAGCAAGTAGACTAGTTTTAAAACCCAGAAAATAACATCAAAGAAGCCCAGGAGTTAATTGCAAAGGGACAGCGCCAGCAAACAACCAAAACGGACTTGAATGACCCAAACTATACTCGAAATAAGCCCAGGAACTTCTGAAATATCAACTATCAAAACACAAGGAAGGTTCAAGCCATTTTCAATCTTAAACAAACTGGAGATTTGATTTAGGACTTAGAGTTTCAGGATCTAATATTTTTGTATCCAAATTATCTACTTCTACCAGAAATTGTTTTTTTGGATTTTTAATAGTTTTTCAGGCTTTATAAAACTCTCTCTGATCTGAATTTTCCCTCTTCAAAACTAATACTTTAGAACCTTTTTGAATTTCAAATTTTTCAGACTTCTAGCTCTTATAACTTGTGAAACAAGGCAATGGGTGTACCCTTTTATACTCAAAGCTTAGGGCAGCCCTCAGATTTCTATTTTACCCCTAAGTCCCTTTTTTTTATTTTCAGGTTTAGCTAATAAGTCCCTCAGTTATTGGCTTCTTGGTCAAATAACACTACCAAGTTACTGAAATTCTAATTAAAACCCCATGTAGAAGGTTCTAGGGGTTTTCCATTAAGTTATTTGAAGGATTCTTTATTTTGAATTACCCATATTGCCCCTATTTGGATTTTGAATTACTAACCTATGATGACTACCCCCCAGCCTCCTTAACCTTGGTCAAAATTGACCACAGTTAAGCAACAAATGTTGGATCATTCAAAGAAAATCAATTATACTAAAAGAAGAACCTAAAATCAAACCAATAGTCTAATTATCCTATTTTAAGTATCAAAAATCAAAACTAATTATAGAATTAAACTTGAAAAACTAAAATTAATTCTAATACTAGTCAAACCAAAATTAAAACAAGTGAAACTGCAAAGAATTAATATAAACAGGAAGAAAGAAATCAAAGCTCAAACCAGAATCAACGAACATGAGATATACTACTGAGTTATCTAACTAAACTAATGAATGGGAGATGAAAATGAAAGATTTAAAACCTATATTAATCGAGCCAACCACTGAATTAAACCAACAGGAAAAATAAAAATAGACCAAAAATTAAAAAAAAAATTAAAATTTAAAAACAGAATTAACAAAAATCAATTAAGAACCCTAAAAGTTCTAAATCAATTCACATGAAGAAAAATTAGTCAAGGATGGAATACCATATGCGAACAAATAAAATAAAATAAATCAAATGAAAAAGGGAATCTTACTTCACACGAGCAACGACAAATTTTAGTAAATCAACTCCTACATCATGTAGAACAAAGGCTTGGGGTCGAATGGTTTGAACTGTTGAAGCTTGAACTCGGATCCAAGATTTGAATGATTCTGGACAGTTTTAAAGGAAACCAATGACATATTAGGCGTGAGGGAGGCATGTGGGTTATGGGTTATTGTTTTGAGGTGGTTTAGAGACGGAGCCGCCGTGGGCGGCGGAGGCGGCGCATAGGGTTTTAAAGATTCGAGACATTTGAGTGATGTTTGAAAGAAACTAGAAGCAGATATGGAACGGGGAGGTGAAGAAGAGGCTATGGTCTATTTTCCATGGCCATTAGACAATCGCCGTCGCGGAAGCGATTTCCAGCCAGCGGCAGATGGTGGGGGGACGGTGGTGGATGATGGTTATGAGAGAGACGAAGGTAGGGGGGTTCTAGGGGGTGGTTATGTTTGGACAATTATATATTAAAAAAGGTGGGCTTCTCAAGCGTTGGATCTCAAAACCTAGACGGTCGAGATCGAACCCAGCCAAAACGACGTCGTTCTATAGGGGAGGGGTCTGGACCGGGTGTCTGAGATGGGTTTTGGGCTTGGCTGAGAACGGGTATCCGGGTTTTAAAAGAATTAGGCTGGTAGTTGGCCCAATATCAACTAGCATGTTTTCTTTTCTCCCTTTTGTTTAATTCCTTCTCTTTTTTTATTTAATTTCATTTTCATCTCATTCATTTTTTTCGATTTTGTTAGATACAAAAATTAAAATGACAAGACCTGATTTAAATCTATTTTTCTAAAATTAACTAAATCCTAATTTAAAAAGAAAACTAAGGAAAAATCAAAAATTAAAAGTAAAAATGCAAAAGACTATTTTGCTATTTTCTCTTATTTTTTGCAATGTTAATTTACTAGTGGAACTAAAAATATAAAACTGGGTCCTAAATGTAAGTATGATATTTATATTTTTATGTATTATCGTGCACACAAAAATGCAAACAAAGACAAATTTATGCAATTAATTCCTTAAAATTCCAATAAAAAGGGAAAAATCCTAATTTTATGAATTATATAGGAATGATTCAAGTGAGGCAAAAATCACGTGCTCACACCTGCCCCTCTTTGATCGGAGACATGAAGGGTTTTCAGGCAAAGATAAATGAGCAATTACGAGAGATTTTTTGCCTGCTTGGCACTCCATGAGAAGAATTTTTGAAAACTATCTGACCGAACCCTGCTTCGGAGGTTTCCTACATATCCTTGGCTATAAAGGAATCAAGTCAGTGTAGTTCTGGAAGTTTTGGTAGCTGGGACTACTAGGAACTGTGATTTTACTACTATTGTTGTTGCTACTACTTGCTGACCTCCTTATTACACCAAAAGGAAAATCAAAGCTAAGCTAGCTAAGCCTATCAACTATGAGTTACAAGATTCCTATCTATAATCCTCTTGAAGCTTGATCTTGAGTCTTAGCTGATTTTACTGTGGACTCTGATCTGAATCTTGATGCTCACAAGTTGTAGGTGTTGTTTCTTTCTGCAGCATTGGGTCAAAGCGAGATCGGCGAAACTTGTGACTTCAATCAAGTTCTGAGCAATCTTCACCTCTGTTCACTTAAGATTTTTGAATTCACTTCTTTTTGTTCTTTTTTTCTTCTTTTCTTTTATTCTGGATTGAGACTCATTCTTTCAGTAATCTTCAATCCTATGCCTCGAGGTCAAACCTGCTCAGACACCAAAACAAACAAACGAATGAAATTTTTTTGCCCCAGTTTTCACTAGAAAAATTTCATGAGTTATTTGCAACAAAAATCTAAATTATTTCTTTATTGAAAGCAACAAAATCGGGATTGTATATCCTTGGGAACAGGGACTAAAATCCTAAATTACCAGGTTATGGTTGAAGTCTGATCGGGTTGTGCTAGAAAAAGAAAAGGGGTCCTTGGGTTATGCCCGGGATGTCCACGGGTTATGCCGGGATAAAGGAAAAAAGGCCCTTGGGTTATGCCTGGGAGATCCACGGGTTATGCCGAGATAAAAGAAAAAAAGTCCTGGGGTTATGCCAGGGAGATACTTGGTTTATGCCAAGATAAAAGAAAAAAGGTCTTTGGGTTATGCCAGGGAGATCCGCGGGTTATGCCGGGATAAAAGAAAAAAGATCCTTAGGTTATTCCAGGGAGATCCTCGGGTTATGCCAGGATAAAAGAATAAAGTTCCTTGGGTTATGCCAGGGATATCTGCGGCTTATGCCGCGATAAAAGAAAAAAGGTCCTTGGGTTATGCCAGGGAGATCTGCGGGTTATGCCGCGATAAAAGAAAAAAAGGTCCTTGGGTTATGCCAGGGAGATCATCGGGTTATGCCGGGATAAAAGAAAAAAGGTCCTTGGGTTATGCAAGGGAGATCCGCGGGTTATGCCGGGATAAAAGAAAAAGGGTCCTTAGGTTATGCTAGGGAGATTCGCGGGTTATGCTAGGGATAAAAGAAAAAGGTCTTTGGGTTATGCTAGGGAGGTCCGCAGGTTATGCCGAATAAAAGAAAAAAGATCTTTGGGTTATGAGTTCCACGGGTTATGTCTGGATGAAAGAAAAAGGTCCTTGTGTTATGCCAGAGAGGTCCATGAGTTATGCCGGAATAATAGAAAAAAGGTCCTTGGGTTATGCCAGGGAGGTCCACGGGTTATGCCAGGATAAAAGAAAAAGGTCCTAAGGTTATGCCAGGGAGGTTCACGGATTATGCTGGGATGAAAGAAAAAAGGTCTTTGGGTTATGCCAGGGAGTTCCATGGGTTATGCCGGGAGAAGAGAAAAAAAAGGTCTTTGGGTTATGCCAGGGAGGTCCACGGGTTATGCTGGGAGAAAAGAAAAAAGGTCCTGGGGTTATGCTACCATGATTTTGAATTTTCTTTTTTTTTTTCATCATTCTTCATATTTTTTCTTCCTTTTTTTTAAGTTTAAGAAAATGAGTAAAATGCAAGAAAGAATTTGATGGAGACTTACCTTTTGGATTGATTATTGTTGCAGAGTTATTTCTAGCCCTTGTGCAGTTTCTGTTTAGTTGCGCCTCCTTCTTGCAATGTTGCTTTGGACCTGTTTCATATTTTCAAACAAAGAACAATTGTTAGTTTGAAATGGTGGTTGGTTTTGTGGCCTTGATTTTTTCAATCACTTGATCTCGACGCGGCTTCTTTGATGAAGATCTCAATTGCAGCTGCTAGCTTCTTGGGAACCAATTTCATTTCAGGTCCCCGGGAACCTCTATTTTTTCCAGATTTTGCCATGACGATTGGTCGGTGGAACTTCTACCTTTTTGACATAAATTTGCCTTCGTAGGCCTTTCCTTTTTGACTTATTTATTTTTTTTTTCAATTTTAACTTCAGAGCATTGGGAAACTTTCTTGGTTCATCAAACTTTCGGCAACGGCTAGTCACGTCGGACTTAATCTTTTTCAATTTTATTTCGCCTTCATAGGCCTTCCGTTTCTGGTTTCTTTCTTCCAACTTCAATTTCAGAGCATTTGGGCCACCTTGGCTTTTCAAACCTTTGATGAGACGGTTAGCCACATGGGACTCGAACTTTTCAACTTCATTTTCCTTTGTGGGCACTTCAATTTGATTTTTTCTTTCCAAGAGTTTTGATTTCGAAGCATCGGCCGCCATGGCCAGTCGAGGTCCACTTGATGCACCTGCTAAGGCTGGGTGCTTTTTTACACATTGGCTTGTATCAAACGAAAGCCCTGAAAATCAGTCTTGGCATCCTCTCTTTGTCTTAGTTTCAGCACAGTGTTAGACCGAAAGTGATTCAAAGAAAACAAACAATTGAATGGAGAATGAGTTTAAAACAAGAAGTGTCCCTTTCGGGAAAAGAAGAGAAGGACTTATCTAGATTACATGCGGACTTCAATGAACATGACATGCCTTTTGGACTGGATGCCTGATTTGTGTAAACCGTCCAACTCTCAGAAATTCATCACAACTTTTGCCTCAAAATCGAGAAACCTTGCCAGGACTCTATCGGTATCGCTGGCTGCGAAGATCCTCTTTTCGATCAGGGGCGCCCTTTTCGGGTTTTCACGAGTTGATCTCTCTCTTTTCTCTTCTCTCTTTATAGTGATCTTTACTAGTTTTCAGTAACAAGACTCTCTCATTTTTCATTTCTCTGTTACTACCGCCTCACGGTGCACGCGTGGGTTTTCACTAATAAGAATCTCTCATTTTATTTCTCTCATTTTGTTGTGCCAAATTCAAGTAGTTGTATGCTCTGATCCTTGAACATTCTCACCGATTGATCGGAAGGACTTGAAAGGATTCGGGTAAAAAATGACTTGGATTGAGATACAACTTTGGAACCTTTCTGGCGAACTGTTGCCAAACCATTATAACTTTTGCCCTAGTTTCACTTTCGGGGGGACCTTGGATTTTTATTTTGGTGTGACTGAACCCTAGAGAGAGGCTCCCTACCTATCCTTTCGGAATCAAGTCAAACGTAGTTCAAGGGACTTTTGTTTTTGGTTTTCTTTTGTGTGTTTTTTTTGTGTTTTTCCGTTTTGTTTTGTTTTCTCTTTCTTTTTATTTTCCTTTTTCCTCTCTCTTTTTTTCATTTTTCTTTTTCATTTCAATTTCTTCCTCTCTTTTTTTTATTTTTCAATAACATTTTCAGGTTCCAAAGAGGGTAATCAAAGAAGAGTAATCAGCTCAAATGGGTTTGCAAAGGGTTGATAGTGTTTGGGTAGCGAGAATGAAAGCCTTCGCCATCCCAATCGGACAATATTAGAACTATATAAAGGATCCAACAATATACCTTTTCACTGCATTTGCATTGACAGTTGTTTCACATTTCCTTCGATGTGTCCCAAGTTCAACGCACTCTTTTGACAGTACTCTTATTGTAATGTATGTACCTTTCCAATTCTGGAACCAATTTTCCTTCAGTTGTTTCAACTCTTTGTTTTATTTCCTTAAGCTTTGTCCTCATTGGGATCTAATCCTTGATTCATTATTTCGAGGTCTGACAGAATTCAGGATTAGGGCATGAAGTCTGCAAACATGTCATGTTATTGAAATCTGCATTTAACATAACTAGAAAGAGAATAAGAAAGAAAAATGACAAGGTTAAGAAGAAAAGACATTCCTGGAAAATGAAATATTAAATTCATTTGATTTTTGATTTTTAATTTTTTTCTCTTTTTTTTCCATTTTTTGAAGATAGAAGGGTTTACATCAGAAAGTAAGACAATGAAGTAGAACATCCGGATCACATCCTGAGATAATCCGGACGTAGAAAGGATAGCAAGATTGGCTACCGAGACTCCCGTCTGATGGGGAACTTTCAGGCTTAGCGACCGGCTTTTGGCTTTTCTTCATTTTTGGTCATGGCTTCAATGGCCTTCAGTACCGGATCACAATCCTCAACTTCACAAATCGTTCCAACTATTGGTCCGATGTTGTTGGCAGGCAACAGATTGTTCATCATATCAGGAGCTTCTTCATCCCAAAAAATGATTCTTTCAACTTCAATCAAATTCTCAACTGCCCTTTTGAGGCTCCAACAATCCTCTGTACTGTGTACCACTGCTCAATAGTGGTATTCACATATAGCATCAGCTCGGTGCGAGGGGGACTTGGGGTTCAGTCGGTTAGGGGCCACTGGCTGCAATAGATCTAGCCTGATTAGCTTTTGGAAAAAAGCTTGAAGATGATTTACCAATAAGGGCGAAATGATACTTTCTAAAAGGATGTGTTGGGCGAAGATTGTATTGGGAATCATTTGGTTGAGGATTATACGGAGCTTGGTAAGGATAGACATTTCTGGGAGGTGGAGCTCGATTTTGTGGGTAATGTTGTGGTTGCATGTAAGATTGCGCGATCATCACCGCATAGGGAGGCGGTTCCACATCATAAGCATCATTTTGAATGGGATAATAGTGTGGTGGGACGATAGGAGACACATATGATTGGATGAATGACCTGCGAGCCCCCCTCGAGCTTGACACTATCATGGCTCCCTCTTTACTTCCACTGTAGTTCATCAAACCTTCTGAACCATTCTGAGTAGCCTGTGATGTGGCCTTAAAGGTAGCATGACTCAATATTTGCCCTGTTTTCAAACCGCTTTCAACCATTTCTCAAATTTGATAGCCTCAGGGAATAGCTTACCCACAACAGACATCATGTTCTGGAAGTAGGCAGCCTCTTGGACCTGCACAAAGACCGTGGCCATTTCAATTTCGTCCATTGGAGGCTTTACCCTGGCAGCATGCTCACGCCATTTGACAGCATATTCGCGAAAGCTTTCTACGGTTTTCTTTTTCAAATATGACAAGGAATTTCTGTCGGGAGCGATGTCCACATTATATTGGAACTGGCGGACAAAATCTCGGACATATCATCCCACACATGCCAATGGGTAATTTCTTAATCCGTACAACACTCAGAAGCAATTCTGGTGAGGCTTTCCCCAAAATAGGCCATTAGCAACTCCTCTTTTCCACCAGCACCCCTCAACTGGTTACAGAATCTTTTCAGATGAGCTACCGGGTCTCCATGCCCATCGTACTTTTTGAATTTTGGCATCTTGAAACCAATTGGCAAGTGGACATTGGGAAACATACAGAGGTCAGAGTATGAGACACTCTTTTGGCCACTCAGACCTTGCATGCTTTTCAAGCTTTATTCCAGGCTCTTCATCTTCCGAGCAATTTCCTCTTGCTCGGGATTTTTAACAACCTTTTCTTGCTCCACTGCGAGATCATATCGCGGAAGTTGAGTGAAAGAGTACGGGGTCACATTGTTATATCCGATTGATGCTGTCGACCCTAAAATGTGAACACTGGAGGCAGTGCCCTTGGAGCTGGTGCCTGGGGGCGAACCACAGAAGGCATGCCAAGTTCATTGGGATGAGCAAGTTGGGCACAGGGGCGTTGGTAACCTCACCTGACCTGGGGATCAACTCAGGGAACCCAGGGATTGCACTTGGCAGTTCCCTACCATTAGACCAGGCGTCCCACATTGCGATTATGCGGAGACGCAATATCTTATTCTCTTCAAAAGCTGTTGATTCTAGCTGCAGAATAGCCGATGTCGGGCTATCCTCAAGACCAATGACTAGTAGATTGCTTGCGGAGGCCATTTGTGCCTTTGGATTTTGTGAAGGAGGGGCTAGACTACCAACAAAACCAACCACCAAAACCTGGCTAATTTGCACATCCAACAACCTTGTTTGTTTTGAAACATTTAACATATAAGAAATCGCACGTTGGGATGCAATGCACCTAACAGTTAAATGATTCTACCGTGTGATTGAACGGTTGCATGTTTCATCCCGGCCTTAACTAACTTTTCCTTCTTTTTTTTTATTTCTGCTCTCTTTTTAATCACTCTTGATTTTTTTTCAATCACGTTTTCACCACTCTTTTATTTTTGCACTCTCTTTTGCTCTTTTGTTTGTCACTTTTTTTTTCTTGTTGCTCCTTTTTTCCTTTTTTTTTTCACTCTTTTTCTTTTCTTTTTCAATTTTTCTCTTTTTTTCCACTTTATTTTCACTCAATTAATTTTATGGTTATGATCGAATCCGATGGGGATTGCCAACGTATTATGACCCCGCATGAATCAGATCTTGCGTAGTTCGGGAAGATTGTGAGTAGAGTAAATAAGCTAACTCTTTTTTTTTTATAAAACTTAGACCATGAAAGCTTTAATGAAAAAGAAAAACATTTATGATTTTTTTGATTTTTTTTTCTTTTGGAATTTTCTAAAAAAATGCTTTAAAAGAAGAAAGGGAATTTTTCTTTGAATTTTGATTTTAATTTTATTTTTGAAAGAAAGACTTCTAAAAAAATGCGTTTGCTTTTGATTTGAACTTTGGGAGTTTTAAAAAGTAAAAAGAAACTATTTTTTACTTTGAATTTTTATTTGTTTTCTCTTTTCCTAAAGAAGAAAGAAAATATTTTCGGATTTTGAAAGTTGCCTCTTAATTTTCGAAAGAGGGACCCTTTTTTTTAGAAAATAATTTCGAAATTCTGAAAATTTATTTATTTACATAAGTACTTCTACGGAAAAGCAAAAAGATTTTTGGACTTCAATTTTCTTTTTATTGACATTTATGAAAGAAAGACATCTAAAGGGTTTTTTTAATTTCTGATTTTTTTTTAGAAAAATACTTCAAAATAAAGGAAACCCGTATTTTGGATTTTTGATTTTTATTGATTTTTTCTTTTTTCGCCTAAAAGACATTGTGAGCACGTAATTTTTGCCCTAATAAATTATTCCTAAAATTCAAATAAAATAATTTTTCTTTATTTTACAATTTTGTTGCTATTTTTTATTTTTGTGTTAGTTAGATGAATAATAATTCATATTAAAAATACAAAAATATGCATATGCATTAGGATTTTTTTAATTTCACAAATTCATTTCGGAACAATTTGAGAAAAAATCAAAAATAGCATTTTAGTGTTTTAATTGGAAATTGCTATAAAATAGTTATTAAATAAATTTTAGAATTTAATTAGTTTTAGCTTAACAATTAAATAAAATTAGAAAGAAAATATATATATATATATATATATATATATATATATATATATATATATATATATATATATATATATAAATCTGAAAAAATATAAAATAAATAAAAATACAAAATACAAAAGCAAAATGAGCAAAATACAAGAAAAATAAATAAACAACAAAGAGAAAAAGTGATTTGGTCCAATTACCCCAAAACCCAAAACAAAAAAAACGCCCCAGCCAAAATTAAATACATCCAATCCAGTCCAAATCCGGTCAGCTTCAATTCTAACCAAACGACACCGTTTAGATGCGTTTGATCTCAGCCTTTGATCATTTGGATCCAACGGTCGTATAGCCTGGTCTCACTAAATATGAAACGACACTGTTTGGCTTTGGTTAATCTCGACCCTTCATCACCTTGATCCAACGGTTGAGACCTGATCTCATTAATAAGTGGAACGATGTCGTTTAAAGCCCAAGGAATCTGAGCCGTTTAAATGATTTAATCTAATGGCTGCGGATGATTGTTACATTTTTAATATATGTATCATATATCAAAAATCAAAAGACCAGAAAACATTTTTCCCTCATCGTCTTCCTCAACTTGAGCCGCCCTCTAATCCCTTCATAGACCCCGCCGGAACCCTACCGGCGGGAAATACTATCTACGCCAAAGCCTACCAAAAATACACCGTAAGACCACCTTAAGCTCCTCTTTCCACCCCTATAGTTGGTTTCTTTCAAACATAGCCCCATCATCTCGAATATTCAAAAATGCTTCGCCGGAACCCTAACTCCGGCGAACGACACTTCATCCAAATAACCTCCAATTCACACCATAGACACGCCTGAGTGTCCTCTACCCATTCCTCATATCCACTGATCTCAAAACTCACCAAGACTCTCCAAATATTAAAATCAAGATTCTGCGATCAAGAATCCCTGGTTCAATTCTTGGGGATTCATGACCGTAACACACCTAATAGGTGTTTTCTTTTTGAACATACTCCATTAGGTATGTTACAGGTCATGAATCCTAAAGGATTCAAATAAACTCTGCTTAAATCGAACAAGTTAAAAGGAGAAGAAGAAGAAAGTCAAGATAAGTTCTTTGAATCTTTTTCTTTATTTTTTTTTTTTTTGCATATATTTATTTTCGTGTTTCTTTTTAATCGATTTCTGTTCGCATTTACTTAATTTTTATTTTTTTTTAAAATAGTATTTTAGGATTAAATTTGATACTATTAGGTCTTAAACTTTTGAATAATATTTGGTTTAAATTCTGATAACTTGATTGGATTTTTAGAATTGAACAGTGTGACTTTAATTGTTTTAGCTTTTGATATTAGTATAGCTGATTGGTTATAGCTGTTAAATATGATCAATAGTTAATTAATATTTGAATTAGAATTAGATTTGTTAATTTCTTATAATTAGTTTGTTATAAATAGTAGTTAATTAGATTAATTGTAATCCGATAGTTAAGTAATTCAGGGGGTAAAGGGTAAAAGGGCAGTAGGTTAGTTAGTAAATTCAATTAAATCTCAGGGGTGTTGTGGGGTATATAAAGAGGTTTAATGGTAATAAAACTAAGGAAGGGAGGGCAATTTTGGTATAGGAAAAGGGCAATATGGTAGATTTTTAAGTGAAGTGGGGGTAGATAGGGAATTACATTAGGATAGAAGGTTCTAGATGGGGTAACTAACATAATTCTTAACAAATAAGGGTAGTTAATTGAAATACAAAATAAGGAATAAGGGTATAAGTGAAATAAAAAGGGACTAAAGCATAAAATCTGAAATTCAAAGTTTCCTCCAATTCTAATTCTATAAATAGGCATTGATATGCCTCATTTTATAAGTTTTTTCACCCTCCAAATTTCCCACCAAAAATTCCCTTTCAATTTCAGATCATACTTTTGAAATTTACACCTTCCAAAATCCAAAAAAAAAACATTACAAATCAGTAAAAAAAATCCAAAATATCACGGTTACATTGATTCTCTGGGTTAATTCTGAACGCTATGCATTGATTCTCTTCTCTTCTAGTGGCTGAAACTTTTCTGAAGTGTAATTGGTTCGGTTGAGTCTGTGTTGGTTTAAATTGATGCTATAAAGTCTACAGTTTATTCCTGGGTATTTTTTGAGGCTGTGTTGGCTTTAATTGTCACTGTTGCTGTTGCTATTTTCAATATTGAATTCTGGTTGCTGCTCCTGCTATACATTGCTGCTGATCATTCTGTTCTCTTCTATTTTATTGAACTTCAGGTACACATTTCTGAATTCTCTTCAATGTAATTGTGAGTTGGAGTTGAAATGAAGAAGTTCATCAGATCTATATGAGAATGCTTCTGTTATTTTAGCTTTACAGTTGTTATAGTTGCTTGATTAGCTTTATTTGGAACTACATAGATAATAGGTATACGGACTGTATAATTTGGACTGTGGACTGTTAACTTTAGGATTCACCGAACTTGTGTTAATCACGTTTAGATGAAATCATAAAAGATAGAATCAAATTACCACTGTTAATCATCATTTCTAATTTGTGGTTCATTTAGTATAAACAAATCGGCCATGATTCCAAATCTGTGTGAGTAACAAAATAGGATATCAACCTTGTGTTTATATAATTAATTTGTAATGGCTGAGACTGCTTGACTCAAAACAGAAGTAATAGGTTTACTTTGTGTTTGTACATCACGTTTCATTTAGGAGTTCACATTAATAATATCAGAAAATTCATGCTAAGGTC